>JAZHYW010034943.1:0-21158 GCA_037355805.1 Ixodes ricinus | reverse complement strand
TTAAAGGGACACTGACAGGGTGTTTATGCTCGCCGAGGTTTTTAGTTGTACATGACATATGAGAGCCCAACTACCCAAAACACAATTTGCGACTCGAAATTCGGTTTCTTTCCGCCCGAAAACCGCCGATCAAGAACTGGCCGGTTCGAGTCTCGCTCACTCTCTTTCCGTGGTCACGGGCCGTTTTCGAAGTTATCGATGCGACTACCAAATTTAATGAAAGTCGTTGGTCACTGAAGACACACTCAATATTAAAAATAGAAAAAAATATGAAACCCATTTTTTGTGGCTTCAAAAAGCTGCAAATACGTTGATTGAAAAAAAAAGTTCCACAGAGAACCGGAAGCATTCTGTGCGTGCGTCGTTTCGCGTATCGTGGGACTCGCGGGACGGCGATGGCAGCGGACGACAGGCGCGGGACCTCTACTTCAGAACTGTCGTTCGCAGTACCGGCGAATTCTGTCTGCCTTTAAAGAAATTTGGGACTGATCAAAGAGATTGGTATTCATCCCGTACGACACGCCGCACACGACCACCAAACCGATTTGCATGAAGCGTCGATGGCGATGGCAGCTCCCTTCTGCGTGGCTGAAGACGTCGATGGCGCAAACTTCAAGCGCCGACGCGTCTGCGCCGAGTTGAATATGCACGCGTACGATTTCTTTACTAGGTGCAGAATATGCCATATCACGTGAGTGCTTACGACTTAGAACGGCACTTTTTTGCTGGAGGAAAATCGGCAGCAAACTTTCAACCTACAATTTACGGCTAGAAGTATTACCTAAGGAAAGAGATCACCCTGTCGCGTGATTCCCCGTAGCTCAGTGGAAGCGACGTCCGCTTCATGCGGCGAGGCCGGGTTCGATCCCGATGATAGCACTTTTTCTCTTTTTCAAACATTTTTCGATGTTTACCTTTCTTTCTTTTTACAATTATCACTGAAGAAACAAACAAGAATTAACAAACAAATGTTGTGAGCAAAACGTCGCTGGATTAAATAGGATGGGATTTCCCTTTTTGACACCTGCACGAACTCAATGTAATCACTTTCCACAAAATGCAAAGAGCATATAAATCAGGTAGCGTCCGGCTTACCGAAGTGCTCGCAAAATGTTCTACAGGAATTGCAGCCAGCCATTGGTCCCGATCCCGTTGATATTTCGGAAACTCTGTCGCATCAATGCCACTTTTTTTTTCGGACGCAGGACGTGTGAGCCAGCTCTTCGCGTAACATCTTGGGTGTATTCTTTCCGGAGTCGATCACGGAAATTAACCACGGGCACTCGCTTACTCATCTCCAACTCCTCAATGTACGTAAACAACTCATCTTGGAGTACAGAACAGCGGAGCGGAACAAACATAACTGCAAAAGAATCGTAAACAGTGCCGCATAAAGCGCGTAATGCGTCTGCTCGCCGAGGGGGAAAAAAAGAGAGAAAAAGCGCACGCGGTCGGGTGTAGCTACGTGACTTCCGCTACTCCGCTATCTCTCCACCTTCTCCGTTTCGGTTTCGATTTCGCGCGATTACGTTTTTGGCTTTATTAAACAATACGCTACTCTGTTGCAAAAATATTAATTGGGTAGTCCTCGACACCATAATGAAGCGCCTGGCAAAAAATTTCCGAAAAAAATTTTTAGAAGGAGGTGCTCAGGTGTCCCTTTAAGGTTCAATTACTGACGCAAATAAAGCGTTTTCACCGGGTCGAATGACTGCGGAAAAATTTCGTGTTCTTAAATTGCTTCGTATTACATGCTGGATAAAAACTAACTTTTTTTTTTCTTTTTTCGCGGGTCCTTAAATCCGGCCTTGTAATATCACAGCGGGTTCGCACATTATATGCGGAGTTTTTACGGTTACTTATGTTCAGTGTGAGATGTTACCTTTGTACGCTCGAAATAATTTTACTCTTCCGTGGTCCATGCATCCAAAATAGTTTCTGACCGGAACAACCATTAAGTTGGTCAGAGTATCTGACCGTAAAGGGTTAAACGAACGCAAACTCTACAAAAAAAGCTGTTTGCATTATAGAGTGGAATCTCGTTAATTTGAACCCAAGCGGGACCAGAACTTTGTTTGAATAATGCAAAGTTTGAATTAACGGGAGTTTTCTTCCTAGAAACACATAGGACGGGACCTGACGTGTTAGATTGAATTATCTGCGAGTTTGATATTAACGAGATTCCACTGTATGTAACACTGCATACAATATTCCTATCAGTCCATTATTTAGTAGATGGTATATTCCAGATTCCAAATCAGTATTATTATAAACTTTTTGTCGCAATAAAAAGGTATCTCAGGCGAAACGAAAATGTATTCCTGTCAATCTCCAACCTTAGGTCGAGGGAGGTCGCTTATGAGACTCGCCGTGCACAGATGTGCATAGTGCCACACTCCAGAACAAACTACGGTAATTAGATGTTGAGGTGCAAGGTACAATCATTTTTTAAATCAGCTCGACGGAACCAAACATAGAAGTGCGGCGGAACCCAGAAAAATGTATGTTCAATGTTTATGAGAGAGTGCCCGTGGAATTTGTGAATACTAAAAATCTGGGTCAATTGATTACTGTTCACCTGTTGCTTATTTTTGTGTCGTAAGAATTGTTGCTACAGCATTGCATACATGCTGCCCTCTGCTGGGGCGGGGAGGCAGAGGCTCGTAAAGCAACAAAAACACTTTCTCTGCCTCAAATGGAGGAAAACTCAAGTCAAATGGCAAGACATTCATAAAATATTCTAATCCTTTGTCTCTTAACACAAAATGCTTTTATGTGGCATTTTCCACGAGCAAATTATCAAACATCATAATGAGCGTCATGAACGAGTGACATGCCAGGAGTGTTAGAGAAGTCAGGATTATATATAATGATTACGTGTATGGAGGTTTTCATTTGAATTCAAGCTACTGAGTGGAATTTTTATAAAAAAAGAAATACAGTCGCAGATTGATTATTCGGACTCGGAGGGGACCAATTCAGATACGGAGGGACCTCCGAAATAGTCCAAATAATCAAGCAATCGAACATCAGATGAAGGCAAAACTTGCCTTTATTACGCCTAAGCAGGCCTTAAAATGCCGTCAATAGTGGCTTGCTTCATGTTACGCCTGCTCTGCGAGTCATGTCTGCTTGCATTTTGCGCGAGTGTCGATGTTCTCGTCGTACACATTTAACAGCAATGTTAATGCGTTCGTAATGTCCGCTGTCAATGGCTGCAAAGAGTAGTTGTCGTCGGAGTCTCATTTTCTGCTGATGCGAGGAACGAGATGAGAGACGAAAATTCACGATTGCATAACGGCGACTGGCGGGGCGGGGAAGTGGGGCGGAGCCGCGAAGGGATGAAAGGGAACAAAGCAAAATCATAATAATGATGATGATGATGACGTACAGCTAAATGAAAAAAGGGCTAGCATAGCGTCACCTAGTGGTAGGACTCAGGAGTACTCAAGTCGAACTGCCAAAACAAGCCGATCCATTTGCAGCCAACATAGAATTCAAAATGGCCACTTCTCGGTGGTGTTTCCCGCTGATCGCTCGCGACAATTTTGTCGGAATAATCAAACTTTCGGACTTCAAGCTGTCTGAAACATTGGTCGTGAATATGCACTATTTCTATGGGGTAGGTCACGGTTCCTCCTTTAGGTCTGAATTATTGAACAAGTCCAAATTATGGCAGTCTGAAAAATCGGTCGGCGACTGTATAGCATGTTTTCGAAGCATTCTTAAAATGGAAAAAAGAGTGCAAAAGGCGAGCTTAGGCGGAATTTTTATTTTCGAGATATTGACCATCGAAGTGGCCAGGCTAAAACAGACGTTTCTTCCACCGGCCGGGAATGCATGTTTGACCACTCGCTATGACACTCTCAAAGTAGATTTCATTGGGCCTTAGGATTTACAAAAATTGTATATCTTAGAATACCGTAATATCTCGAGTCGTTGCCCAGCTCCCTGCCGCCTGAAATTCGTAAGAAAAGTGGGGTGGGCCATGTCACGGTGGGTAAGCGCAAAAGGTTAAGAAAAAGCTTAAAAAAAAGCCCATTTCTTCTGTACGTATTTAGCGCGGCTGTGCAAGAGATAACTCAGATCTTGAATTACAGTAAAACCTCGTTATACCAGAAATGGGATCATGAACAAACTAATGGATACTATACAAAGCAATCATAATTCCCCTTGCTTGCTAAGTAGGAAGAAATGGACATTGGCTATAACAAACTAATGGTTATAACGAAATAATTATGACTTGCCCTTCAACTTTGTTATAACGAGGTTTCTACTGTACTCTCATTGTTTTATACCAGAAATCTTCATGAAAAAATGTTTTACTATCACCAAGTCCATTGCCTGCATACGCGTGATGAACACCGCCGACCGGCACAGTGCGCGAAGTGGCACAGAGACGCGGCACAGAGCACAGAGTGCTCGGGAAGTGAGAGAACCTGCGATTGCGTTGGCAAATACTCGGCAACGGGCTAAGTCGGGCGCCGTGTCAATCGCATGGACTAGGCTCCTGCACAACTTTCCTGTTTGGTGCTTACATGCGTGCGTCCGTGCACGGCATGCTATCAACACAGGTTGAGGCGGCGTTGCTGCACGGCACCACAAACACAGAGCTCCGAATAGGACGCTTTCCAAACGTCTGCGTGCCGCGCTACAGAAGATCTTTATTCACCTGTTTGCCTCGTCTCAAACACTGCAACACCTTACCAACAGCGGTCATGACGTTCACGGAAAATTATTGGTTATGTGCGGCGACCTTATTTCGATGGAGACAAACTTTGACCTTACACTCCGCAGTCCCTAAATGGGTTATGCTTGCGTTATCTTTCCGGTTTGATATTGTCCGAACACACTTTTTACAGCGGAGCTGTTAAGGGCTAGTTTCCCCAGGATCGTGTCCCCCGCAAAGAAATGTCGACACAAAACTCTGGACAGCTACCGCCATCTATGAGCGATGGCGCCAACCAGACAACCGGCTTGCCAGCCTTGCTCATAGATGGCGGCAACCTTTCCAGTCTTTCCACTGTGGTTTTCACCAGAGTGGAAAGGCTGAATTTCTGTAGGCGCCGTCCTAGATGTCGTCCTCGAGGTCGTCCTGAGGTCGTCCTAAACATCGTCCTTGAGGTTGTCCGAGAGGTTGCTCCCCAGGTCGTCCTAGAAGCTGTCCTTGAGGTCGTGCTAGACGTCGTCCTTGAGGTCGTCCGAGAGGTTGTCCACAAGGTCGTCCTAGAAATCATTCTTGAGATAGTCCTAGACGTCGTCCCTGAGGTCGTCCTAGGCGTCGTCCTTGAGGTCGTCTAGATGTCGTCCCTCAGGGTTGTCCTCTAGGCGTCGTCCTCCGAGGTCCTCCTAGACATCGTCCTAGGCGTCGTCCTTAGGCGTCGTCCTTGAGGTCGTCTAGATGTCGTCCCTGAGGTTGTCCTCTAGGCGTTGTCCTCGAGGTCCTCCTAGACATCGTCCTAGGCGTCGTCCTTGAGGCGTCGTCCTTGGTCGTCTAGATGTCGTCCCTGAGGTTGTCCTCTAGGCGTTGTCCTCGAGGTCCTCCTAGACATCGTCCTAGGCCTCGTCCTTAGGCGTCGTCCTTAGGCGTCGTCCTTGAGGTCAACCAAGAAGTCGTCCTTGAGGTCGTCTGACCACAGTACAGCTTTGCTGGTCTTCCTTCATCACCAGAGTGGAAAGGCTGAAAGTTTTATTTTGTAAGCAAAACAAAGTGTTGTTCTGCTTTGTACAATCTCTACAGTTTTTTTTTTTCTTTTTATGGCACGAATGTATTCAGACTTTGGGTCAGGGAAATCGTGGAGGAAATGCGTAAACAAAGTGAAGTGTCTTTCCCTCCATTTTACTTTGTCAAGGATGTCCTCCAATCGCAAGGTTCGCGGCCGCGTCATTCGGGTAGGATGAATGTTTGCGGAGTCTGCATAGGGGTATTTGTAGGGGTGGGCGTTCACTCGGTGTTTTTCTGCAAATTGATATTCACCCAAAAAGTGAGATGGGTGATGACCCGTGGATAGGCAATGACTCAAGATGTTACAATAATTTTTTTTAAATGTCGAACTGTTTTTCTTTTTTTTACCAAGGTTTGGCAAGTTTTAATGTGTCGCCTACTGAAGATATTCTAATGACCTTGACATAAGCAGAAAGCAAAACTAGCTCTTTTCAATAAATACAAATTCAATATTTTATGTACAAACGTTCGAAAAATCTAGCAAATTCAAAATAGATTTTCTCAAAAAACCCATTTCTTATTTGCTTAATTTTTTTATTAGTAGCAAGGCGTAATAACCATTGCCGAAGCGAGAAAGACTCGAGTGAGTCTTTCTCGTTTTGGCAGTGGTTGGGACAGCAACTGCCGTTGCTTGCTGAAGAATAACAATGCCATCAACCGTAGCAAAGAGCCAATGTACATGTACAGAATAGAGCTCCCCTACAGTAAGTCCAGATGTTCCGAAACTTTTGTTAATTCCGTTTTTCTTACAAAAACACTAATACGAAAAGAAAAAAAAATTAAAGGGCTTTTAATTTTTTTTGTAAATTTTCCACAAAAAAACAGAACATTTTAGCAATATTTACGTTGTTAGACAATTTGGGTGGGGCTAGCCCTGCTTTATACCCTGCCCGATACTTGCAAAACTAAGCACCTTTTCTCGGCTCTCAATGGCTGGAGAGATGATTGATGTGTGAAATGCTTGTTAAAAAAATTGTGGCTCCGTGCCGTGAAAAAAGTATTTCAATCAACAATAGATTTTATGTTTGAGAAACGAATAATATATAGATAGTCAGTTTTGTTTTAAAAAATATGACGACATTGCCTTTCCGCTTTGGTTTCAGACAATAACATGGCACGCATGGCGTTTGCGTTGTGCTGAACAAGCAGAGCTCATTGAGCATGTTGATTTTTAAGAGTGCGAGTCGTTCTTCGATCCACCGAGGTGTTCCAAGAAAGATCTCATCAACGACCTGAGTTAGCAGCAAACAACTGTTGCAAGTACCGTAAAGTTCCGAAAGAACGCCCACCCAAAAATGAAGAGATAAATGGTGAAAAACATGCGGTGGGCTATCTTTGGGGACGCATCAGCAAAACTTTATCAAAAACCAGCTAAAACTACGTGACGCGGAAACTGATACCACAGATTGCAGACACCGCAAATTCGCGTATTCACGATACGATAAACATCGCGAAGAACTTGCTACAAACTTGCCTGTCACAGGAACCGATACCGCACGCGGCAAATCGCAGACAGAAAGGCAGGAATCTGCTACAAACTCGTATGTTACGGGTACAAATACCGCTCGAATCGCGAATGCAGTAAAATCACATTTCACAATGCAATATAGTACACGCTGGACCAACTCGCGTGGAATGGAGATCGCACGCGTTGAGATCGCGGAAAAAACGCGGGAATCCGCTATAAACTCAGCTTGTCTGACGTGCGGTACAGCAAATTGAGCGGTTGATGCGATTCTAGTCGGACATTGCGTGTTGTCCGACTGAAATTAGGAGGGGGGGGGGCTGTTTCTGAGAGTTCTTATGTTACACATATTTATTTTAAAAAACGGGATGGTGCGACGTCCAGGGGCGGGTGTTTTCTACAACTGGTTAGCCCACTTTGCGGTACACGCTTGGAAGCTTTGTTCGCGCTGTGCAGGTGCTCAAGTTCGTAGCAGGCGGTAGCGGGACTGGCCTAAGCCTAGCGTCCCACTTCAACTATGTTGGCTGATCTGGCTTGATGTGTTCCTTTGCGCGTGCTGATGCTGAAGAAAGATGTTGGTTCCCGTCAAAGCGACCCTGCTGCTCTGTGAGTTGTGCAACCGTCCTGATTGCAACCACGGTTTCAATACCAAGGAGATACCTACACAAGTAAGAATTTGCGAGCCATTTGGCTGGAGGCAATCGGGTGTTCGGCTGGCATCAAGTTTGTCTAGTTATCTTCCAGTCATTTTGCTTCAACTAGGAAAGTAGCTGTCAGCTTTTGAAGTGCACCTGGCCTGACAATGCGAATATTTTTAGGTCGCATATTAGTTGTGCGTCATGACAGTCACCCACATTGCTCGTGGATGCAATGCGATAAAATGACAACAAAAAAGTTCAAAAGACTACGTGCAGTCAAATCTCGTTAATTCGAACTCGAGGGGGCCGGAAATTCGTTTGAATAAAGCAGAGTTTGAATTATCGGGAGTTTCTTACCATAGGGACGCTTAGGATGGGACCTGCATGTTTGTTTGAATTATCTGCAAGTTTGAATTAAGAGAGTTTGAATTATTGAGTGTCGAGTGTATTTATTTTCTTGATTTTATTTTAGTCCTCTCGGTCACTTTCACCGCACGTCAACAGATGCTGGCAGAGCGCTTGTGCATGATGGAACGCTAGGACGCCGCTTTCATGGCTTTGTCTTGCAAGCGTTGCAGAAGCTTTAAGACAGATGAAGGCGAAAGCGGATGCCAACGGGCAGCTTTCATGTCCGTCTCTGAGAATTGCAGACGATAATAGACGGTGGCGTAGAATGTCATCCGATGTCGATAGGCTACTGCATGTCTGCTAGCAAGACTAGCAGGCGGGGTCAGACTTCCAGACCAGACGCACCGGATGTCGGGAAAATGGAGACAATAGGCTTCCGAGCACGTTCGGCTGAGTAGCCAAGCCAATCTAGAAGTAATGGGCGGGCAACTGATCTGTCGGCGAGGCTTTAAACGAGCTGTGACCTCCACCTGAGTTGCGTCTAAAGGCGTAAATATTGCACCAAACTCATCGTTTTTATGAACAGTTGTAGATGTATCTGCAGGTGTGACCTAAACATGAATTAAACCTACAGCATGGCCAAATTACCCTTGATCAGCGTAATTCATTGACCCTTTCCCGATACTTAAAAATCCTTCCTAGGGATGTGCGAATATTCGAAACTGCAAAGACTTCGCGAATAATGATTGCTATTCGATTCGATTCGCTCGCACCTTTGCTGTTGGAAGTATTCGAGTTCTTAGAATACTTTGAAAACTATGAATAACGCGGAACTCGCTGATTAATGCCCAGTTTTGTTTTCAGATTGCGCAGTATGGTTTCGAGCTTGAAAACCCAAAAGCCAACCTAAGTGCCCATTTTTTTCGTATAAAGCACTGGAAAGCTATTTGCATGCGGTAGCACGATCTGTCCCTTAATTGCCATGATGTCTGGACTGCGGAGTTGGCAAAGTGGTCATGGCGCAAACGCTGCAATAGATTTGACGAAAGACTACGATTTGCAACGGCACGTGCATCGTCGTGAGCACAAACGCGACGAACCACACTCACAACAGTCCTTCCTACAGGCACTACAGTAGCCAAGGTGCTATGGATTCGGATATGGATTTGCGGGTAACCTTGAGTATCAACAATATCTGGCTCGTGTTATTTTCTGCTTGATTTTCCGGTTCATCAGTTTGTCAGTATTCCTTTTATTACTTATTTCTACACAATTTCACTGGTAAAAGTGAGACTTGCTTTCTCCGCCAACAAAAACATATTTTTAATTTATTGCTTCGTTGTGGCGCCCTCTATCGACAGAACTATTGCACACGGAAAGAGATGGCTCAAAGTCAGTGCGGCTGCGCAGCGGCGCGATTCGTCACGATCTCGCAACTCTGCTGTGGCCACTGCTCGACCTGCCACCGCTTCTGTACTTTCATTTATGTTTGGTAACTTCACTCCTTGAATGGTCTTTTACTGACTGATCTTTTATTTCATCTGTGTTTCATCAGTTACGTGTGTGACATTTTTCATATTGCAGTGAAATTGACCTTCTCATAAATGTTTGCTGAAAAAATATTTCACTTGTGTTTTGATTGAGCATTCACATCAAATTGAAAATATTTGTTTTCAAAAATGTTCTTATTCGAAACTTCTATTCGTATTCGAAAATATTCTATTCAATTTGATTCGATTCGATTTGCTTCGAAAGATTTTGATATTCGCACACCTCTTGCCCTTCCTTAAATTTAAAATCTGAAAGAAAAAAAAAGAAGAAACAATGACTATTGATGCACACAGTTTGTCACGATGTCACAGACCATCATACTAAAGACTAAGCATAGTTGTAGTTTGGAAATATTACCGAAGATAAATATTGTCAAATCACTTATTTTTAGTCCTGTGCAAATAATGGATTTTGAGTTCAAAGCTAATAGTGGTTCTGGCCAAATATTTTTTATTCGAATATCGAATAGTTTTCCACGCCCTTCACTACCATTGCATCATGCCTAGACGAAAACCCAGCTAAACTCATGAAGGTTGTTCCACTTGTTCATTAATAAGCTAAGTTTAATCTATCTATATGAACTGTGACCTCAGAAGGTCTGATATCTTGGGATGGCAAGTAAACGACGGATTTGACATAAAATGAATCCTATAGAGATGGACAGCTATACCCAATTGAGTGAATTTAAAGAATATTGCTATATAAAATATTCTTTCTCCAATCTCGAGTTAAAAAAGAGACCGCATGATGAATGGAGGTTGTAAGGACATCTCTGCCTAACATATTCTCTTGCATAACAGTCAGTTTAATTTTCAAACTTTTACAACAATGTAGATATACACATCCACAAAGTTTCACATTTATTTTCAGATACAGCCAGCACGCGTGCACCATCCCGGTTTAAATGTATGCTTTTCTTCCAAGCACGCAATTGCGATACTCTTCAACTGTTTATCGCGACAAGTTACCCGGCAAGTTACCCTGTTGAGTGCGCTTCTTACCCAGCACCAGTGTAATGCAGAGAAGCAAAACTTGCGGAGCTTGCTTCCACCTGTATTGCTTCTCCGCAGTGCCCTGGCACTCGGTAAGAAGCACGCTCAACGAGGCCAACTCACATGAAATCAACACTTCGAAAAACGCTAATAGTGCAGTTCTCCATGAAGCGAATATCAAACTATTCAAAATTTTAAATATTCGCACAACCCTAATTTTTTATTTTTTTCCAAATTCCTAACAGATGTTTTGCACCATTCCATCTTGGAGGAGTGTTGCCGAGCAAGCTGTGGTGAAGCAAGGTATACAAAATTGCGACATATGGGCTGCTGGGTGAAGCTTCTCTGCAGTGCACCGGTGCACGGTGAGAGTGCACTCGGCGGAGCTAAATGGACCATCTGAACCGACGTGTCACGCAGCTTCCAAATACCAAGTCATATTTGATACAAAAATCAAATCAAGTCACAGATTGTTTTTAAGCGATAACTAAAAGCTCCAAGAGTTTGCGCAAGCTTACCGAACTATCCAGCAGTGCAGCAATGCCTGAACTAACAGGTTGCATGTTTATAACGTGAAATTAACTTTTGATGCAATGGGAATCCTTTATCGGCCACGTGTAACAAACAGGTGCTGCCACCTCGGGGACAGAGCAAGGGTTGAAGCGAGGCAACTTACGGCCCCAGCTCCTCCCGCCACCGTCTCGTAGTAGCCCAGGCTGTCGTCTCCAAATGTGATGTTGTTCATGCACCCCTGTAAGGCAGGCCACGAGGTTATTCCTACTGAAAAAAACATCTCTCACAGCAGACCGCTGACAAGAATGGCACTAACAATGACGGTGAGCTATCGAGTTATTGGTCCATAATGCTACCAGCATCAGACGATCAAAGTCTACTTTCGAAAGTTGTCAATTAGAAAACTGCACCCTTCCTCGAAAGCAGGAACTCTTTATTTCTATGCCACAAGGTCATGCACCATCGTGCTACAACCTTAAGAAAATACTCCAAAAAATTTTAAACGAGAAAGTAGCACCTTGCACTAAATAAAAGATGGTACTTCTTTTCAGACAATTTCTGCTTAGATCACAATGATCTCGCAA
This sequence comes from Ixodes ricinus, assembly GCA_037355805.1. Taxonomy (NCBI): domain Eukaryota; kingdom Metazoa; phylum Arthropoda; class Arachnida; order Ixodida; family Ixodidae; genus Ixodes; species Ixodes ricinus. Next base: position 9,342 of record JAZHYW010034943.1, on the reverse strand, counting down.
CAAATTTGATCAATTTGTGGCAATGTTCGACTTGGTGGGATGACATTCATTGGTGTTAACAGTGTGGGAAAAAAGACAGGAAAAAAGAATGCCATCCAGGACTCCAAAGGGTCCGCGGACCACCGTTTGAGAACCACTAGACTAAACCAATCAAATGCAGCAAATGTCTTGCGACTTGTGCTTTTAGTATGAGAGTTTGTGGATGTATGTGTCCGAGCCATCGACTGCGCTCTGACCTAAGATAAAACCAACAATACGGTGAGTGGAGACACTGTGAAATACATATTTGAATTATTTTCCTTCCCTCCTACTTCCCCGAATATTAGGGTCAACAAATCATAGGATATTTTTCTCTTTTACTTAGCTTAGCTCATCTTGGCACAGGTGTGGAGTAATTCTTAGCAAAAATGGCACTTTAACGCAAGATGTAGCAGACTCTTGTTCATGGCACAATTTGGCACAAATGGTGCAGCACTTCCATTGCTGCTTTTTTGTTAGGCCATGCCAAACTTTTTTCAAATATATTTTTTTCTTCAAACAGGGCCTAAAAGAGGGGCCCGTGCAAAAGGCTAACAAGCCTGATCAGACACCGGTTCCTTACAATTCATGCAAGTTATTAGATAAGTGGACAGAAAAATGCATTCAGCTGATAGTTGCAAACTCAAACAAAGTGACTGGCACTGCCATATAGGACAACAAAGGTTTTTAATACGAAAGCATTAACTGTCTCATGGAGTGAGTTGCGCCAAACGGCACCTTAAATCCTTTCTCCCTTTCCAGCGAAGCCAGCTCCCAGGTATGAAACCATGCGAAAAGCCTAACCAAACGGCACCTATAGTTTCCCCGATCCCAAAAGAGCGGAGTAAAGCTGATAGATTTCGGCTTCAATCCCATTGGCTGGTGCGCGTCGACAAGGCTCCCATTAGCCGCTACGCGTCAGTTTCAACGACCGCTCAGCCCATGGCGCTGCGTGTCCGTCAGCGCGCCGTTAACATGAAGCGTCCAAGCTCAGCACGCCCAGGAGAGCGCGCGCGCTGATAGGCGGCGAAAAACTACGTAGCAGGCGGACGAGTGGCTTGCAAGCAGTCTTGGGCTAGTAACGCGTTACCCGTAACTAGTTACTTTCTTCAGTAACTTCTACCTGTAACGCATTGCTCTTTATTACTGGTAACTTGTAACTGTAACAGTGGTACTTTTTTATTGGGTAACTGTAACTGTTTAGGCTGTTACAGTTACTTTTTTTGTTACTATATTTATTAGATCCTACTGTCGCGGACATGGTGAAATCGCCACCTTAAAGTATTTTTCCCAAAACTGCTCATTTACAAAAAGATAAAAATAAAAAAATAAGCGTGGTTACAGCATTAAACAAACAACAAATTGCCTGGTTTAGCCCATGTCCTAGAACGGATGACTGGCAGTCAGCACGAAACCGGGAGATAAAGGAGGCGGCACCCGTGGTGGTAGGGGCGGCAAACAATTTCTGTATCATTGAATTTGGCTCACTCTTCTCTTGTAGACGACCATCTGCGGGTGTCGGTGGTTGTATGATGTCTCCGAGTATTCCATCTAAGCCTGTGTCTGTGCCGCCCCCTCTCCCTTCCTTTGACAGATATGTCCATGCTGTCGTTTTTACACCCAGCTGGTCGCCGTTTCCTCTTCCCTATTAGTTTTCAAGGAAGCCGTCCCCATATTGAGCAGAAAGCCGGCGTTGTTCAACTTATTCATTGTCTTCGGAGCCACTCGAGTAAACATGAAGGCGGGTTCAAGAGTAATTGCTTTTTCGTTGATAGCCTCAAGAAACACCCCAATGGAAGGACACTTTGTTGAGGAACCTATGCAGTGCACCAGCTGAAGTCATTTCCGGAAAACACGTGTCTTGAGTGAGAGAAATAGCTGTTTCTGATGCGTGTATGCGGACTGGTCTTCCACAGTTGGCTTTTCCAAAAACGACGGGTGGTCGTCATACACTCGTAGAGCACCAGAAGGCCTCCCTTTCCCCCTTTATTCTTTTGAAGCTGTTTACAGTCGCCGACCGATTATTCGGACTTCACAGGGACCGAAAAAACGTCCGAATAATAGAGCAGTCCGAAAAATCAAGAGATTGAAAAACTTGCCTTTATTACTTCCAAGTGGGCTTAAAAAAGTCGTAAATAGTGCCTTGCTTCAGGTTATGCCTGCGTGCTTTGTTTTAGGTTACGCCTCCGTTTGCGTTTGGCAACTTTCTGTTAGCTTGAGAATCGCTGCCTTCTTTTCTAGCGTTATGGTCGAGTACTTTCTGTGCTTAACGACTCATCGCGGCGGCAGAAGAACAGATGGGGCCATGACGTCCAAGCCAGCATTGTTCGAACGAGATCAGAGGCGCAAATGCACGAGCGCAAAATGGCGACTGGCGACGCGAAAGTGGGGTGGAGGCGCGAAGGGATGGAAGGAAACAAAGCAAAATGATAATGATGATGATGATGACGTGCAGCTAAATGGAAAAAAAAAGGGCTAGCTTAGCGTCACCTAGCGATAGGACTCAGGAGTACTCAAGTAGCGCTGCCAAACCAAGCCAATCCATTTGCAGCGAACATAGAATTCAAAATGGCCGCTTCCCGGTGGTGTTTCCCGCTGATCGCTCCGAGACGATTTTGTCCGAATAATCGAACTTTCGGACTTCAAGCTGTCCGAAACGTTGGTCGTGAATATGCACTATTTCTATGGGGTAAGTCACGGTTCCTCCTTTAGGTCCGAAATATCGAACAAGTCCGAATTATCGCAGTCCGAAAAAACGGTCGGCGACTGTAGTTGCTATGTTTAGGCCTGCTTCCGAGTATATCCCATAAAGTAGTTGTGTGACAATCTGTGTCCTCATTCGTTTTAAAAAAAAAAAATAAAAATAAAAACGTTTATTGACGTGGGTTGCTTACAATTTTGAAAAACAGTTGATTCTAAGTTATAACAATTATTGAAAATAAATTATATGGACATCAAAATGCTGAAACCGGCAAATGACGCAAAAAAGAAACATTGTTCGGGTTTAAATTGTTCTAATTTCTCAGTTTACCTTTCTTCTCACTATAGTGCAACAAATAAAATAATATTGTTTTGGTTTGTGATTTCTTGTGTCCAATTTTCATACTGTAACGAGAAAGTAACGACGTTACTGTTTTTGCAGTAACTGTAACATGTTACTTTTTGGAACTGTAACACAGTTACTTTTTGAACCGGTAACTGTAACTGTAACAGGGTTACTTTTTCTCCTTAGGTAACTGTAACTGTAACACTGTTACTTTTCACTGGTAACGTGCCCATGACTGCTTGCATGCTCTCGCATTCACAACTCATAGGAATTGCTTACCGTGAAATACCGAGCATGGGCCCATGTCACATTAAGGGCCCACCCCCTATTTTTGAACGATTTCAAAAACAAACAGAGGACACATCAACCGCCCAGCCCCCATTTAAGGCAAATTTCAAAAAATATGCGAAGGACATGGCAAGCGCCCAGTCGCCGCAGACGGCCGTTATCTCCTGAAGTTGAAGCGACCGGCACTAGTTATGAGTCACGACAGCGCGGGCGAAGGGGGCGAAGGGCACCGCGGGAATCGGGCGGAGGGCTCTGGCACAACACGCCAACACTCCAGCGCCGCGGGAATCGAGGTCAAATGGCAGAAATAACAAAAGATACAGGCGAGCTGGTGTACAAAGGAAGAGAGGCAAGGGCACGGTGGGATGAGTGAAGGAGTGAAAATACACTATGTTGGAAAGAAGGATCTAGCGAATGGAAAGCCGCACAGAGCTTAGCGCGCGTGTGCCCGTGTGCCTCCGCCCCTCCGCTTCCGCTTGTTGTTCAGTGGTTCGGTTAGTTCCGTGTTCATCGCGCTGCATTGCTTGCGTTCGCTCGGTTCGCTTGTTTGGACGATGCACTTGTATACGGTCGCTAGGAAAGTCGAAGTTGTTGAATGGCATAGGCGCCACGGAAAGAATGTAAGCCGGACATCGCGTGAATTCAAGATTCACCGTAAAAGAGTGCGCGAGTGGGACTCAAAATACAAACTGCTCCTGCAACAGAACCACGGAAGATCACGGCTGAAACGCAAGTTTTTTTTTCATTTCTCTCAATAAACTGTTCATATCCGTGCTTCTGCAAGGTTTCTCTGCTTTTATACGTTCGCACGCTCGGCAAATGACGGCCCTTTTCCAAGTGCATCAAATGGCCGCCATTTTGAATTCGGCGGTCGGGCCGAGCAAGGGCCCACCCGACTATGCGATCCTTCTGCGTTTTTGCTCTCGGACCTAACAAGCGCCCATCACCGAGTTTTCCGCGATTATCCCATAATTTTGAGTGGGCGCTTGCTCGGTATTTTACGGTAGGTGTACACTCGAGCCTTTTAAGTGCGAAATGCATTAACTGTCTCATGGAGCGAGCTGACGTCATCAGCTTTGAAACCGCGCCAAACGGCACCTTAAATCCTTTCTCCAAGTGAAGCCAGCTCCCAGCTATGAAACCACGTGAAAAGCTAGCCAACGGCACCAAATTCCCGATCCCAAAGGAGCGGAGTAAAGCTGATGGATTTTTGGCTTCCGGGTCCCCTTGGCTGGCACGTTGACGAGGCTCCCATTGCGCCGCTGCGCGTCATTTTCAATGACGGCCACCCCATGGCGCTGCGTGTCCGTCAGCGCGCGCGCTAACACGAAACATCCAAGGTCAGAGCAGTGAGGAGGGCGCCCTCTCCTCGCCGGCAGAGAGTGCCGCTCTGTCGTTGATGCAAATATGCTGCAAACGAAATAAGGGAGCAGAAGAATGATGTACATGCTTTCGCATTCACAGCTCATAACAAGTGCTTAGGTGTACCTCGAGCCCTTTTTTTCTTCTTTTCTCCGTTAAAATTTTTACACCTTGCTTTCTGGTCGCTTTTGCAAGGTTCTCAGCTTCGTCAATACTCATCGTTATATCCGCGGCGCCTGCTCCAAGTTTGTTCGTTAAAACTGGGCTAAAATTTCGCAGAGAGCGTAACGGCCGGAACGCGCAAAGAATGCAATTTGGACATACTCAATAATTGCGTGCCTCACCTGCTGAAGCGGCGCAAGTGCCGAAGGCCTTGAAGACGACGTCCACCACCCTCTGTGATGTGAGCACGTTGCCACCCACCACAGCAGCATCGGCTGACGGATTCAGCAGCGAGTGGCTGGGGAGCACCACTTGTACAGGCGCCAGGCAGCCCTGAAACGAATGTTGCCTCAAACAATGTTGCACGGGCGTACATCTGCCAATCCTAATTCAAAGAATGCCAGTACAAGCGGTCGTGCACGAGGGTCGCTCGTTGTCATTTCTGTCTATCTAGATGCGCATAGTGCGGGGCTTGCTGGAACCACTGAAGAAGCCACGCTTAGAAAATTGACATTCCGTACCCCGGTCATCTTACGGGCCCCATCCTTTTGGTGCTTAGTGTAGGGCGGACGCCATCAACCATTCTTGCCATTGCTCGGATTGCAAAGCCACGCAGTGCTACTCCTTTATTACCTTTTCCCGCCAGCGTGTTGGCCTTTCGTTTAAGTAAAGCTTCTAGTGGAGTTTTCGTTATGCTTCTTCCATCTGAACGGCAGATACCAAAATGATAATGGATGGATGGATTTTAATGGCTATACCCTTTGTAACGGGCGGTAGCTTGCGCCACCTAGCCTAAGCCTAAAAAGACAAACATGATTCCTCCCGCCCTTCTAAGCCAATTTTCTCCTTCTATCACCAGGCAATGTGGGATATCACCAGGATGACCTTCGGAGGATCGGGCAAAAAAGAAACTAAAAAACATTCCCCACCCCCCTGCCTCTTCTCTCCCGGCGAAGGAGTCGCCAATTCTCCTCTGGTCAAACCTTGTCGGCGTTACCCCAGCACCGGACCCACTGGGAGACAGGGTTGAGACTTTGGCCCAGAGTCACGCGGGAGGGAGTCCCAATTTTCCTCTGTCCCACCCTGTCCCCAGCTGTGCTAGTAAGTTGTGCATCATTTAATTACCCCTAGATAATTTCTACCAATCTTCTAATCGCCTCTTTGCGACTCTAATCCTTTTCTCTTCCATCGTTCCATCAATGCCAGTAAAACCCAGGGCCCCTGCCAAATCCGTTACCTCTTCAGGGAGGGCAGGGCAAAGCCCCTGTGCACTTCAAAACCAAGTGCTCTAGTGTCTCGCTCTCATTATGGCAGGCAGCAGATAACGTGTCTGTCTCCTGAAATTTAGCCCCATACGTCCTCGTCCTCAAAACTCCCATTCTCACCTCAAACAGCAAAGAACTTCTAAGTGAATTTTCAAACACATTTTCCTTTCTTATGTCCTGCTTTCGTGACCTGTACACTGTTAGAGCTGATTTCTCCTGCATTCTTCCTCCCACATTTTCCTCTCTGCCTCTCTCACCCCCTTTTTCACTGAAGTAGTCTGTTCAGCCCCATCACCAGTGTGTAGGTATTTAAATGTAAGCTTTCGGGTTCAGTTTGTCCATTTTGTGTTTCAACTTTTCACGCAGAAATACTTGAATACCTTCCGTGCCCACCGCGTCTCATCCGTTTCAGTCAACCTTTGTTCAAATTTCAACTTGTGGACGTGACGTCAAGTTACGCTGCTCTCCGGAGCATGGTTTTGGACACGCGTTTTAAGCGCAGACGGCAGCAGCCATCTGTGAGTAATTTGGACAATAAAAGGAAGTTTAATTTTAACCGCTTTACCGTCCTTTTCTTAATTCGATCATTCGGTTAATTCGAACCAAATTTCAAGGTCCCGTCGAGGTCGAAATAATGAAAGTTTACTGTAATTGCATTTGGAGCTGGTACCTAACTTGCTGGCTAGTCAAGGGCAATATCAATTATTTTCTTAAAAAAGGTCACTACCAGTTGCTTGTGTGAAAACACTAGAGGTTGCATTTTTACATGCTATGTGGACATTTAAAGTTTTGTACACTCTCAATATAGTCAATTTTTAAAAGTTATGAGTTGCACCTTTTGCCTGCTTTGATGTACAGTAAGCAGGCGATTACTAGTCAAGGTATAATAGTTGTGTTACCAACTGCATTGCAATATATGCTGCTTGGTCGGGTAGTTTTAAATTACTTGAATTTGTTATCATTTTCGGTTAAAAAGGAAATATAGAAAGTATTTGCCTCTTTCTTTTTTTGTCATTTCTTAATGGTATACATATTCAATATTCCAAGCTATTTCTTTTCAAATATTTGTATTCAATTCAGTATTCGAAAATTTCAATATTCGCACACCCCTAGCAAATACTTTGAAAGTCTATGGTTACCAAGATAGTAGTTAATAAGCAGCATTTCCAATCGGAAATGTGTTCTCGCAAGTGCCACTCTGCAACAGTCCGGGCCACGTTGGATGAAGAGAGAGGCGTCTAAACGGCGCCGCCTCGCCACGGAGCAAGCCCATAGAAAGGTTTGCTCCCATTTCTGACAAATGCCACGAGATGACGCACAATGACAGAAGTTCAAGGAACTGTCCTCGTTCGCGCGCATGTTTCAAGGGCTGCGCGGTGCGCGCTTGCGCTTCGGAGCTCCAACTCGACGGTGCCCTCGCCGAGAGGTGCACGACGCCTGAATGGAATTTCGGCCGCCCCTTCCGGCCTTGTTCCGACGCCTCTCCGTTCTTCCGCTGCAGTCCGGCCTATGCGGGCGATGCAAAGTCGGATTTGCTTTGAACGACGAGCGCAAGCAGTCGTCGTTTCCGAGCCTCACCTGGTTGAGGGGGATGTCGTGCCCCACCATGCAGCGCAGGCAGTACAGGATGGCAGACAGCGTCACGGCACGGGGAGCATTGCAGTTGCCGTACACCTCCCGCCCCGTGCCAGAGAAGTCAAACACCGCAGAGCCCTGCACCGGGAGACCCCGTGAACGGCCAGAAAGGCTCAGCCGAGCATCTCGTGTCCGACTGCAACGACGGCGAGCCGAGGGCCGGTGCCAGTAGCCCCAGAATCTACGAGCGCATTGTGGCAAGTGAAAACGTACACTCCTCTCTCCGCGGTACACTCGCATAATGTAAGTTATCCCTAGTACAAACACACACAAAATGCATGTCAAAACGAAAAGTATAAAAAATGCCTTACACTTTCGTGTATAAAAAGAATGCCGATTAAAACCAAACTCCCACAAAAATGTACAGAAAAAAATCCGAAAAACTTAGTTATGATTGGGTTTGACCATATCTGTTCTAGGAGAGGCCACCCTCGTAATATAATGTGTACAAGCGTATACTGCGTGTACACCGGTGCACAAGGGGCGGCGGAGACAACAGGATCGGTGCAGAAGTTCACTTTCATTGGCACACCGTCGAAGGAACAAACCTACTGCACCAGTCTGGGTAACGGAAAACCAACCGGCTCTTTCGATTTACCCGGACCGGCCTACAGCGGTGCAATAAAGTGCAGGGTAGTGAACTTCTGGCGCATTCAACAACAAATACGGCAACGTGCACCGATTGCAGATAGTGCACAAAGTAAATCTAGAGCCAGCAAATCAGTCACATGCATGGTCCGTAAGCTCCCGCTCCACTCCATCGACGCCGAGAACCAAAGTGGTTCTCCGGTCGCCATTCGAGGCAAGTAGGGGTTCCACGAGATCGTTAAAAATTGGAGAACTTCAGCTCGGAGTGCGACTCATTTAGTGGCTCGAGGTAAATTGACTGAGCCCGACGTCTCGGGAACTTCAAGGGAGGCGTGGCACCTCGTCCTCCTCGAGCTGCACACGCAGGCAGATGCGCGAGCCGTCGTCCATGCAGTCCCAGGCCTCCAGCTGGGCCCTGCCCAGCCTCTCACGGGCGCCGGCCGCCACCCCCGCAGCAGGTCTCGGACGGCCAGCTCGGCATTCCGCTGCACGTGGCCCATGTAGGCCTGCACCGCCGCCAGCCCGTAGTGGTCGATGAGCTCCCTCACCAGCTGGATGCCCTGCAAGGGGGAGGCACCGGCCCGGGTGAACGACCCTGCGGCACAAAGGCCGTCCGGTCTGCGGCGCATCGAGTGCTCAATCTTCCGGGGAAGGAAGGAGGACAAAGAGCTCGAGCGGACGACACTACTCCGACTCTCAAAGGACAGATTTGTGGCCTTAACGCCGCTTCGCTCCCTTTGACAACAGATAGTTACACCGGGGCCATTCATACGGGTAGAAAGCGAGAGAGAGGGGAGCTCCGGTTGGAATGATTAGTGGGTAGATGCAAAGCTGCCTCTGTCTCTACTCGCTCTTCGAATGCCGGCGTCTGGCATTCAAATGCGTTTGAACAGTGTGCAGAGACTAAGGCAGCTAGCTTCCCGTCTCCCCACTCGTCATATTCCAATCGCAGCTCGGAGTTCCACCACGCGCTCTTGT
>JAZHYW010034940.1:0-17470 GCA_037355805.1 Ixodes ricinus | reverse complement strand
AGTCAAAGAAGTTGATGTTCAACGAGAGGGTTTATAAAGGTCATCAACGAGGCAGTAGAAAACGTAACCGAGGTAGGAACTCTGATAAAAAAAGTAATAGCATGGAAAGCACGAAATGGTCAATAAAAAAATAAAGGGGAACTGCAGAAGGCCAATTACCCAAACAGGTAGCCACTAGGTACGGAGTCCCTTTAGTGACAGAACAGCCTCAAAAATGGGTCAAATTTATTCTAAAATGAGCAAGAATAGTAATAATATGCAACACAGGAAGCAAGTAATGAAACACGTCCGCCCCTTCTGCCCTGTCAACCAGAGGGTTTATAACCTTTTCCCTGGGAAATAGATCTTACGGTGGAGAGAGATAATTGGCATTAATAATCTGTCAGTGGGAGCACAATCTTTCTTCAAAGTCCTCGGGGGGGGGGGTCACTTACCTCTGCATGTCAGGTGTAGAGTGTACATACCTTTTACAGGCAAAAAACGATAACGGGCAGATTCCACGAAAAACATACTAGGGAATTTTGTTTTTAGTATAATTAAGGCTCAGGCGATACGGTTTGGCTTATCCTTCGTGTTTTAACTGATACGAAATCGTTTTCTGCACCGTATTGGTGTGCGGCTGGCGGTGTGTGCCCTCCGCGTGCTCGGGGTGCCTCTGCAGTGCGTCTTGTTTCGATGACACTTGCGGGCTGCTCTTTTTTCTTCCTTCAATACATCACGGTGAGTTTGCGCTTGTCTTTCTTCTCTTCGGTGTTCCTTTCTCTTTGTGCGTAATTTTAAACTGGTTAACCATTACCAACCGTACCTAATCGAATCACTTAATATAGAAATCCAGAATCACCAAGAAGTTGCCGAGCGAAACTTGGTTAAATATCCTGATAAATATAAGGCTATAATTAATACTTCGGAAATTGCGTGAGTACAAAATGACTAACGACAATAAAAAAGCGCGTTACCTAAGGTGTCCGTGTTGCTGGTCGCCTTTAAACAGCTGGTTAATCTTTTGATAGTGGCCGACAAAGCAACACTGAAACGCCACGTTGATTTTATATTCAGCCTCATAACAACGAGAAGAGCACGTCACCCCGCCGGTAAAGGCAAAATGGCATTGTTAATGACATCAATTTCCTCCAGAGAAGTTAAAACCAACAGGTTACGAGGAAAAAAGAAAGAAAAAGACATAACACAGGCGATGCTGGATTTGAGCCAATCCAAGGCCGTGGTACATGCATCCTGACTGGCACACAGTTGCAGGCAGTACTGAATTTCCTTCCACAGAGGGGATTGGGTGAGATGGCTGTAACGTCTGCGTCCGGTATGGCGGCAAGTGGAGTATTGAAATCTTCTAGGTGGCGAATCTTCTATAAAAAAATTAAAACAAAATCAATATATATAAAAAAGGTTTATTATAAAGAGAGAGAAAGCAAACGGTGCTTGAGTGTGAGAGGAGGTATCTCTCTGTTTCGTTTTAGCGATAGCGCGTGAGGAGGGTTAGCGAGGAGGCGACGACGTTTTCGGGAAGAGACTCTTCTTCAAGAAGGGAAGTTCTCGAAACGTCGTATTGTAAGCTCTCTACTGCTGTTCAAATATTTTTCTTATTGCCACACTCTCAGTGAAGACTGTTCATTAATGAAGAAATAATTTATTTTGGCGAACAGAACACACAAAACAAACGTTCAGCGGAGTCAGGTTGAAGACTGAACAAAAAATTTAAAATAACTAATTTTGAGAAATATTGCAATGGGCACTTTGTAATCGACGCGCAAGAAAGCACTAACCATGAATCGCTGGTCAGCAAAGAAGAATTTGGCTGCTAACATAACAGTAAAACGTAATTCATTTTATAAAGTAATCCATTACTTGTAACGGCAATAGGCATTGGTGATGGCTGGAGGTTAGCCCAGCCTGTTCGTAGATGACTCACCGGGGAATCTCCTCGTGGTTCTGTAGGTCGGGACGTCGATTTTTCGTAGCCGCTTCACGCTGGTGACCTGAAGTAGCTCAAGCAGGCGCTGACCGTACACCATCATCACCTCAAATTGTGTTTTGAGGGGTTGCACCGGAAGACCAGACGATCTTCAAGCACGCCTCCTGATTGCCGCCACGTCGTTCTGGTCGACGGAACGCGGACCAGTGACGCCTGAACAACCCGCATTCGAAAATCGAGAACTCTTCATTCGCCCGGAAGTTGCTTCCGGCAAAGCGGCGTTCGGCGAAACGGTAATCCACGGTTGATCGGAGTCTCTTGCGCCTTGATAGTCGTTGGCGTTGTCGTCGCCGGATCGGCACTTGCGAAACCTCTTCTGGGATTGGTCTTACCGGTTTTGGTGGATGTTTGCCGGGAAGAGGAAGATTCCGGCGAACCTCCACTTTGCGCCTTCGAGGTGGTGGATGTCTTGGAAATTGGGACGTAGATGGGGACGCTGACCAACGTTAGACCTGGCTCACAAGGCTGCGTATTTCATCACCGTCAGATAGCTCAAAGGTCCACATTACACTCACCGCAGGAAAACTGGCGGGAAGTGTCCGACAGGTTATTCTGGTAAAGAACGTCTGTTAGAGTTGTCAGAACCGGCGAGCACTTTATATGGAATGACGTTCCGAACTGCAAGGCCGGATCCTGATGGCTACATCGCGCACGTGGTTGGCGCGCCTGACCACTGGTTGCGAGCGCGTCAGGATGCGCTTCTCCACAATAAAGCGCGATGATAAGAACGCCTAACGAAGGCTACGGAAACGGCAAACCATCGCCCGCTGGATATCTTCTTCAAAAGTATTTACTGCGGTTTTCGACATGTTCGCAGTTTTACCAACCACATGTCTATTTACCATTAAAGTTAATTGAAATGTTTAGTGAATAATGACAGATCACCAGATTATCCGTCGACATTACGCCTTACCAGCTGGATAGTTCATCGCACAAGCAAAGTGATAATGGGGCTTACGACTTAAAAAAATTTATTATGACCAGTGAGAAAACAAAAACCACATATTGCTGAAGCCTTCATAAATTAGGCGAAATTTTAAAAACTAGTTTGTTGGAATTTCATCAGGCTATGAAAGATTTAAGATACCTTCATTGGGCTGAAAACAATTCACCTTTGTACTGGTTTTGGTATGCCGTTTTACAGGCAGGAATGGTAATCTAACACCAGAAGAAAATATAGCGATAAGGGATTACTAACGCCTACAGCGTAATTGCTGAACTGATATCGGCGTTACTGTACAACCATAATCTTTGCCTGGGGACATTTAATGAAAATTTGAACGCACAGCTTTGGTGATGCCTGTTCATCGGTAACGTACAGGCGCCAGAGAAGTTGCTCTATATCACAAGTAATGGTGAATTCGTGTTTCCATCAGGCGCTAAAACGAATGTCGATACAATCTCTGGCGCTATCTTAACTGAAGTCGTTAACCGGGAGTCAATCCTCGATTTATTCGAAGCAAGGTCATTGGCAATACCAACAGGTGGAAAGGGCGAACCCAGTCTGTGGAATATTTCGCCTTTGGGGCTGGTAGAAGAACTGCGACCGACGATGCGGTTATTATACGTCTGTTCCAAACATCCTGGTGTGTGACGCCATATCGTCTTGAGATAGTGGCAGGTCACACAGGCGGCACAGCAGAAGCAGATTTGACCGCAACAGAGAACATGAGAACAGCAAGAAGATTCACCAGCCTCCAGATAAATGACGATCAGATGTGTTTTTCCGATGTCAGAAGGGAAGCATCATAATCGGCCTTTTTCAGGAATAACACTATAGGCCGATTGCCCGCCTGACACCGATCACACGCGCCAGCATGAAGCAGCCGGAGTGTTTCAGTTTTAATTTGCGCACGTCCCTGATTGCTGCCCTTTAAGACATCAAGACCTACTGGTTCATATTTATCTGAAAAGAATAGAGTCTCTTTCAGCCTTCATGTCTTCACAACCAGGTAGCCGGAATATGAACGGTGCCAAGGGCGCATTAAATTTGAACGGAGATTTCATTTTTCTTTAAACCGATTTACCCTGACCCATAGGCACCACCGGTTGGAGTGCGTCTGCGTTCGGATTGTACTGGGATCAGGTCAGGTGTGGTCTGACCAAAACCAGTCCCAGCCGGAGGGATATCGCAATACTGGCGTTCATCGGTGCCCTGCGCGACTGATGGGCAGTCTTTGATATTTTAGTGGGTAATCTCGTCTTATTTTTTGTAGCGCGCATGATTTTAACGTTTCAGGCTCGCCACGCCATTAGGACACAGTTCTTTCAAAATGCTTCTTAAACGGTCCGGCAAACATGGAAACCTGCGCCACTTTGCCGGAATTAAGCACAAATTCTAGCGGACAAATCGAGGCTTTAATCAACAGCGCAGTAAAGGCTACGGCGTTGGGGGGTGCCAAAATTGAGCGAATGTCACCAGCATAGCCCCTTCTGGTTCTTTTCACTTCTCCGGGTAAGCGTAAGATCGACGCCAGCAGCGTTTCCTCTCTGGCACCCAGCGGTGTCCACGCGATTGGCGTAACGCAACCTGCGCAGCGCTCTTCTGGGAAGCCGCCCACGCCGCCGCCTGCCGTTACCGCCGTCCTCGTGCGTCGCCAATCGCCGTCGCCGCTCTCACCGTTTTCGCCGTTTGAAATGATGTGTCTCTCAACACTGTGCATCACTCACGTTGTACGGACTGATGCCGGCAGTTGCGCACATCGTCTCCGCAGTTATCGAAGCAACGACCAGACGTGGCGAAGACTGAGGTGGCAGACGACACTTCGCCCCAGGCACGCCTGCCCTTCAACGGTGGTCCGGCCCTGATCTTGCCCGTTGTCGCGCAGAGGATCGCGTAGAAGCATCTCGTGCCACGTGGTGGCCATGTTTTCGGCGGCCCGAGACCAGTGTTGCTGCCGACGAAGCCAGAAGTTTCGGTTTCGAATTTCTGCTCATGTTTAAAGTGGGTATTTAACAAAATGTATCCCATTTTTTTTTTTTTTGCGAAGCATAGTAACGTATTGCCTGTTATACGGGTTTTTTAATTTGAAATCACTCATTGTCCTAAACTTTGTCGAGCCTGAGCGCCGGCCGTGACGTCATACCGCCTCGGTGTTTCAACTGCCTCTGTTGCGTGCGCCGTTTGTGAAGGAACGCGTGCAGCTGCTCGGAAGGCTGCCGAAAGCGCAGGATATGTTGGGGTCTTTGTGTAATACGGCATGCGATTCCTTCCTCCCACCGAGTACGACGGGAAGAGGGGACTCTCAGGGCTATATTGAAAGCTCTGGTTGTGGCCGCTAGGCGGAATTCAATATTAAACATAATTTTGATATTCGAGCGATTCTGGAAACCAAAAAAAAATAACTGGAAGTTTTTTTTTGTTTTTTTTAAATACAGAATTCTTTAGTTTCTTTTTTCAGCTCCGTAGTACCTATAGATGATGTCGAAAAAAATATGTGCAGAGGCCTTGCGGATCCTAGGCGGCTAGAGATCGCCGCCCTTCTTCAACTCTGTTATTTTGCGAGTAGCTCGGTGAGACATCACGCTAGCCGTGAACGCGGCATTATTTATTTGTTGATTATGCATACCCTCAGGCACCCGGAGCATGTTAAGGCGGAGGGGGAGTGGGGAACCGATCAAGAAGCGGCAAGATACAAACTGATAAAAAATAAATAGAGCGTTGTACGGGCAGCAGAAATGACACGTACAAAAGAGAAAATGAATGTGTAATCGACATGTCAGTGTAGAGATCGTCATCAAAGTCTATTGAGAAATGATTTGCTAGCATGCAGGAGAATATATCACATGTAGATGCGATATCGGTATATCTTCGGGAAGAGTGTTTCCAGTCGTTTGCTTTGTGCGCCGAATTCACGGGCAGAAAAAAGGGGTTCGTGTGTCAAATAATAGCTAAAAGTTATGTTGATGATCGATACTAGAAGAGTGGTAAGTATAGGCATTGAAATAAAATTGTGGTGTACAAGCGGACTACGGTGAAACTTCATAAAACAGGCAAGGCGAGAACCCCTTGGCGTGGTGACAGAAAGGCTAAGGATAAAGTAGTCTTTCAGGTGATTAGAATTAGAAAACAAATCAGAGAAGCAACATTGCAGGCAGTAAACTAGTTCCGAGTCCTATGTATGGACATGGTCAAAGAAATACGAACAACAG
Source organism: Ixodes ricinus (assembly GCA_037355805.1). Taxonomy (NCBI): domain Eukaryota; kingdom Metazoa; phylum Arthropoda; class Arachnida; order Ixodida; family Ixodidae; genus Ixodes; species Ixodes ricinus. The sequence continues at coordinate 11,331 of JAZHYW010034940.1, read as the reverse complement.
AGCGGCGACCGAATGCTGCGCTGGGTGCCACGTAGCGGTGGATGTGGGCAACTCTTGAGAAAGTGGACCAGCTCATTTTGTTTTGTTTTGTTCATTGCTACAAATTTTAGCTTCGTGATTCACCGCAAACGACCCTGTTTTTACGCTGTACTCTTGAGTGAATTTCTGCGAGAATCATGCTCGCTCCTCCATATGAATTCTTGGCAGCAAGGCGACTGAACGTACAGTCACAGGTAATGCGTATTTTATTTACATATTCCGCTTAGTCAAGCCGTCTCGATTCTTCATAGAAGGGGCATATTTTTCTAAATTTCCACTGTTACTATATTGTGTGTTCTATCAATGCAATTGCTCTGTTTCTAGAGAAGACGACCTTCGTTGAGATGAAACTGAAAACACACAGTGAGATTACTCTGCACTGTTGATGACAGTGTCAAAATTTGCGTGCTTTCATTTGCACTCAATCAATGACGGCCGTTTGGCTATGAAGAGCAGCAACTCAAGGGTGCGCTTAATACCAAAACAGCTAGTGTCGCTCGAGATATGGCCCAGATTCAAGATAATGGAGAGCATTAGAATAAGGTGCCCTAAAGCTTTGGGTGCCCTGAGTAACCTGGGGCCTCGCTCCTGCGCAAGCGCACAAGTTGTGCGCATGCGCAGTGTGGCGCATCAAGCCGTCCGGGAAGCTCAAAGCGTTGGTTCCCACTATTCTAAAACTCCTTTAATGTCATTGCCGGGAAAGACCGATAATAATCTCGACAGAGATTATTATCGGTATTTCCATCAGCAAGTACCACCAGAAGGTTCTGCACGCTCAGAAAGTCACGCGCGCTGCGTTTCGAATTTCTTTGACCCTGACTCTACATTAGCGTGGTTAGAATCCTAACCAGAGGCATCATATCCTAATTCGAGGCGTAAAAGAATTTTACAGTGATAGTTGTTGTAGTGACTTATCAGCTGCATTCGCGGCTTCGGCGTTGCGCCAGGCAGTAGACTTCGTGACAGTATACCAAACCACGTGATCACACCCAACCCGGGTAGTTCTATACACGACCGAAGGGTAATATTGTGATGTTGTGGAAGTACGCATCGCGTCTCAAACACCGTTTGTGTGACGTCTTTATTATTTACCAATACTGCTCGCTCTCGTCGAGGCTATGGCAGGAGTGGCACAGACCAGGCCGTACCCAGAAAAAATTTCGGGGTTTTCGGGACAACGGCGGCCATTTTGAAAATGTCTATTGTCTTATTTTCGCCTATGAATGATGTGCATCAGTGATCATAATGGGAGGTCATAGAAACCGGAGAACCGGTCCCGGTTTGGTACCCGGTAGCCGACCGGCGCCACTGCGCGTGCGCAGAGGTGGAGATTAAAATCGACTGGCTGCAACTGCACCGACCATGTACCACGCACTATACTATAAAATATTTTTCGGGGGTGGTCGAAACCTAACCCCCCCTGGTTACGGCCCTGGCACAGACAGACAAGAAGACTCAACGAAGAACGGTGCCGCACCAGGTCCATATAATCTAGCCATTGAATTTTATTCAAGATTTTTGGAATCATGGTGCCTGACGCTTTTGTTCATGTTATCCATACCTTCTTGAAAACCGGATACGTGGTTGATTCTTTTAAGCTTGGTAGAGCGACCCTGCTCCTAAGAACGTCGAAGTGTTATCCGAGCCTCGTGCATGGCGGCCCATTACATTACTCAACGCCGATTACAAGATTCTCGCAACTGCTTTGGTCAGACGACTCCGCGACATTTTGACTTCGATAGCTAGCCCCTTTCAGAGTTGCAGTGTCCCAGGACGTACCATTTTTTTCTTCTTTAGCACTGACGCGTGACTTGTTTGCGTATGCCACGTCTCGGCAGTTGATTGGCGCTTTCATATCTCTCCATCAAGCAAAGGCCTTTACCAAATAGAAAACCGTTTTCATCTAGTGTTTAAGTGGCATTCGGATTTTCTCGTTAATTTATAGATTTGCTAGGAAGTATATACGCGGGCCTGTCTAGCGAACATTTTGTTAATGGCTTGTCTGGACGGCTACTTTCTCAGTGACGAGGGGGTACGGCAGGGCTGCTTTTATCTCCATTGCTGTTTCGCAGCGTGAGCTACACTGGCCAAGGTTGAGCGGTTTCGCGTGGCTCACATAACGAGCCGTGCTCCGTGCTGCGCAAGCGCGGGGAGCAGTGACGTCACACGACGCACAGCTGGCGCGCCGGAGCCGCCGCCGCCATCGCGCGCGCCTCGCCGGTCTGCATATTCCGGAGGAGTGACGTCATAGCCGCGGCAGCTGAGCCACCGCAATTTTTTTAATTAGCATTGACCTATTGTTACATAAAATCTACGAGAATGAGCTCGTCCGAGGGCTCCCACTTCCCGGACGGGGCACAGTGTCTGTTTCTGCCAGTGTTGTGCTAAATACTCAACACAAGCATTTAAGATAAGATTATAAATACCCATTTTTAAAATGTATTTAGAGTAGTATTCAAGGTAGTCTTTATTACGAAATATTTTGAGTAGAGCACAGATACTTCGAAAAGTATTTGAATTTCGTTCGAAGATACTTGGTAAGTTTTGCAAGTGGTTAATATAAGAAGAAAAAGTCAGAAAGAGTGGGCTCTACTTCTGACCATACTTTTAGGAAAATCACAATTTGCTGTGAGCTTTATGACCTTCAAGAGCCGCCTTTGCTGTGAAATTAAAGTTTACACTGAAATAATTATCAATCTGCAGTGTAATGCGTTCTGAAATATTTTAGGACGTGCTTTAGTTTGACGGCAGGCTCGGCTCGTGACAGATTTCGCAATACGTTCGTAAAATGCCTTGCCGCGATTCGGGGGACTTGACATGTAGTCCGGTATTGCATATCTATAACAGCGGAACTAGAAGTTAATCGGACAGCCAGACTTGTTGGTGAGTACGCCAGCAAACGACACACGTGCACGCTCAGGACAAACATCGACTCGAGGACAGCAGTCTCCGTCGCTGAAGAACAACCAAGAGGTGTGTACCTCGTACCCCCAGTCAAAGGCCGTTTATTTTTAAATAAAGGTCAAGACGGGATACACAAGGAACAGGACCACTTCTAAACAGCCTTTCCCTGCCCCCCTCTGCACCAGTTCAAAGCATTGACGCATTGTGGTCAAGATGGGCAAGATTCTAGAATCAAAACCCTCTAGTTAATAAATTACTCCACCTGTCGGAAAAATGATTTTGAGGATGAAACAATGCGATATTCGCAAGGAAATAAAGAAACGCTTTTGAACGAGCTTTTGGAGCTTAAGCCACGACAGGCACGCAAGGAGATTTGGGAGGCCCAATAAAGGTCACTGTAACTCAATAAAGCCAGCAGGAATCAGATTATATGACCTGAGAGAGTGCCTCTTTTGCATAAAAACGTGTTCACGCATTTTCATGCTGGAACCTTTTTAACCGGCGATTTCTGAAAATGGTTAATTGTGATCGTACCGAGCGTTGGTGCCACAGTCCCCCGCTGACGGAACCACTCTAACTCCAGACAAAGGGGGATCTGAGTGTAAAATCAGGATGACGTCACTAGAACTTTGCAGGCTCCAAACAAAAGCAGCTTGGCAAAAAGAAAAAAAGAAAAGAAAAGGGAACAAGAGGACAAAAGGACACATAGATGCTTGGCGTACTTGGGGGTATTCATTTGGTCTTTTGTTGGCATTTAGAGCTTGCATTTTTTCGTGCCTTGTTTTCTGTTCTGTGTTTGGTAGCTTGGCTCCAAGTTTGCAATCGGTTAAGCTTTGCCATGGAGATTAACGATTCCTAGTTCCGTAGATAGATCCGGCAAAATTTTTTTTTTCAAGTTTGCAAAATGTATATGAGATGGTGAGTAGAAGCTAGTAATAATTATATGTAATTAAGTTAGAGTAGCAAATACTGTAAACTAAACGTATTTGCAAGATGCCAAAACACTGCCAAAAGCATTTGAAATGCAGTGCCCTGAGTAGAGTATTAAAGATAGGCACAAGTCTAGTCTCTGCGTGTGCGGACGACCTCCTCTTTGTTTTCGCGTGTCTCTGGCAGCTTTTTGTCTGGCAATCGTATTTTCGTAGGCTACGCCGTACTTTCTGGGGCGTAGTTGAATCGCGAGATAAGTAAGGCGCTGGAGTTCAGATTATTTTCTGTCGGTTCTATTATTATTATTATTTTTTTAACTGTACGTGTTCTTGGAGCATCTTCTTCGAGAATTGACGTAGTACATGACCTGAAAAGGAATCATCGGCCAGGCGAGTAGTCAGCTCCATTCTGTTCTGAACTTACCTTTAAGGATAAAGCTTAAAAGTGTAATATCGACGAAGCTGTGGTTTGCAGCTATGGTCACACTCGCACCTGCAGTTTTGACGCATAAAAAGACTTATATGATCTCATTTTTTTTTGGAATGGAAAAATGAAAGATGTTTACAAAATCCCTGTAATGCGAAATGAGAGCGCAGCTCTTGAGGTATTTTCATTTGGCGATATACCGTGCTAATCAATTTGAGATAGAAATATGTATATATATATATGCACAAATGTAGATAACTATTCTAAGATACCGGTTCTGCACCTTCCTCCTCTTTCGTGTCCTCTTCCTTCTTCGTACCCCTTTCCTCCGTATTCTCCCCTTCGCCTCTTACGTGCCCTCCCCTCCAACTCCTCCGTAACCTCCCCTCCACCTACTCGGTACTCTCCTCTCCTCCTGCGTACCCTTTCCTCCTCCCCTCTACCCGCCCCTCCTCCCATAGCGTCCGCGCTAAATTTAGCTGGAAAGTTTACGCCACGTTACCTCAACACCAGTTTAATTTCCCGCTAAATTTAGCGTAGGAAATGACGTCACAGGACATCGTGTCACGTGACATATAAGCAAATTAAGTTTCTCCGCTAGATTTAGTGGGAAAATTGACGTCACGCGAGCTCAACACCAATTCAATTCCCCGCTAAATTTAGCGGGGAAACTGAATATATCTGTAGGTCTGTGACGTCTCATTGTGCGACACTGCGCATTCAGTTTCCCCGCTAAATGTAGCGGTAAACCTCTCGTCACATGACCTCAAAACCAATTCAGTTTCCCCGCTAAATTTAGCGGGAAACTGTGACGTCTCCGCTTAGGCGTCCGGGTTCCGCTCAACGCGGAAACGGGCGCCTAAGAGCTGCGCCCTCAAGCAGAGCTTGTGGCCAGTCCTGCACTACGCCTACCACAACCCAGGGGTGGCTGGAGCTTTCCGGTCCTGTCAACGTTCACGCGCTTATTGACTTTATAATCTGTCTTTAATCTTTTTTGAACGACACGGTGTATGTTGGTCGCCCCCTTGTATTTTATTGGTTGGGTCACCTGCGCCAAACTCTCGTGCCCAGGGGCTGGTCAACCTGTGCCCTGCGGCGGAGACTCCTCTATGTATTGTTTCTCTCGTCGTAATTCAGCGTCGGGTGACTAAAGACTTACTCACTGTACGCGTTCAGGAGTGTCTTATGACGCGAATGTGTGAATCACTTTATGCGGCTGACGCATCTGTCCGAAAGGTAGTTTGGGATGACATGTTATCTGCAGCACAGCTTCCTCTATACTCACAAAGCCTGGCAGTTGGACGACGGAGCCAAAGACTGCACGGTCGCAGATTTGGAGCGCGAGGATCTGGTAGCACAGAGCATCAAAGAGCCATTTGTCGGAGAACCTGGACGTCAGCGAACTGCTTTTGCAGCGGCGAGGACCCGAAACACAAATGTTCGCTCGGGGAAAGTGTGTTTTGGCGTCTAACCGCAGCGGGGCGCCAATCACGTGGCTCTCGTCTCATCCGTTGTCTGCCGTTCCACCTTTTCCATTTCGGCGGCCGCCACTCGTGGCGATCTGCCAGGCTTTGTCAGTATATAGGAGGCTATGACTGCTGACATACCAGCGGACGCTGCCGACAATGGCTCGAAGTGCGGTGAGGGGGGGGGGGGGGGGTGTTGCCTACCAGGGTCAGGTTGTCAAAGTGGGGCGATACCGCGACGAACATCTACACCGACTGTACTTTCCCGGAGACAGACGAGCATGGTTTCACCACGTTATAGTTACGCACACATTCCGCACTCTTTTGACTCGAGTGTTTGAATGCGCGCCCATTCCCAAAGGCGTAAACGTAATCGCTTTGGGAGACTGGTAGGAATACTAGCACGCCAAGTCTTCCGATAGCATAGATATAGTGCCGACATTCAGCGTCACCGTATTATAACCATGTTTCTCATGCTTCGAATGACGCGCGTAAAGACAGCGGATCACTTGGAGGATGAACTGGGGACACTGGGACAACAAGAGTTCTTGCGACGTTGGCCTTCTCGGTTTTTTTATAGTGAGTAGAAGCAGGGTCATGTTGCGCCCCGCATCCGAGTTTACATAAGTACAATGTAGGGTCCGTGGGTGTGACCCGCGCGCGCCTCTCGACCTGTAATTATGTAACTAAATTTTTCTTACTGCAGTCAAAATAAAAGTTGTGTGCATTTTGAATTTCGCCGTGACGACAACGTCACGTGCGTTGCCTTTTCAGTTACGAAGAGTCGCACATTTCAGCTCTAGCGTGCTGAAATTAAATACTTAAACATGTCTTTACCCGAAAATTGTGATCGGAGGGTATAAATTAAGCTCATTACCTCCGCTAGAGAAATAGTCGTGGCCGGTGGTCGGTCGTAGCGCTGACAACAACGCGCTCAAGGTCATTGAAACATTTTCGCAATAACGTGCCTTTATTTTCGCTCGATTCTTAGCAATTAATGACCGAACTCGCTACATATACGGCTCTGTTTGTTGATAAACTGGAATGCCCAGGAACCGTCTTAGGTAAACAAAGTTTCTGAAACGCGCGTTGTGATGTATGGTAGTTCCACAGCAGAACAGATGAGATTATGACCTCTAGGTATTTGAATGATTCAAGATTTTGCAATCGCACACTGTCTATAAAATGGGGAAATTGAGAAATATTTGTTTTTTTCCTGCTTGATACTAATAAACCATGAACTGATTTTCGCCAAGGAGATGTCAATTAGAAGATGATCGACATGGCTAGAGATTTCGCTGTAAATAACACAATATTCGGCAAAGGACTAATCTGAACTGGAATATTATATAAAATATCGTTAAAGTATATTACAAAAATAATGGTCCAGAGCAGATCCCTGTGGCACTCCAGAGTCACCAGAAACAGGATCGGAAGGTGATTCACCGGTAGCCACAGCGTGGCGGCGAGGAGGTCGAGTAGTCCCTAATCCAATTTATTAACATGATTGTGCAATTGTCCAAGAATTGATTTCAGTTTTGCTAAAACCTTGGGGTGGGAAACTTTATCTAAATCCTTCGAGAGGTCCAGGTAGATCACATCTACCTGCCCTCGTTGATTTAAAACCTCAGAAAAATAATGAACTAAGGTCCTGCGTAAACCGTGTTGCCGATGACTAAGCAAGTTATTAATTTCTAAATATAGAAGAAATATAGGGGAATATAACATCTCAGTATTTTATCCGTGTACACAACAACGAAATTGGTCGGAAATTTGTTACAAGCTGGCTATCTTCACCTTAACAACAGGAATTTCGGCGTACTTTCACTCCGTCGGTATCTTGCCACTTCCAGGGATTTACAAAATCTTATAGTGACTTACTTGGCAGACCACTCAGCGTAACGGTGCAACAAAGCATTAGGGCTGTTTTCTGTTCCGGCTTAGACTTTTTAAAGGGATACTACAACGATATTTCGGTGCTTATTTCTTGGTCTATTCGCGTTCAGGGGAGCAGTATCACATCAGACACACCAATCTCTTGTTGAAAAATAACGAAAAGAAATTTGAAAACGAATTAAACGATTAGCAAAGAGCACCTGGTGGATGTCGCTAACGCCTCGTTCGTAATGCCCCTCTAGGAACCATTCACAGGTAGTGACGATAATTGTCTCGCCTGCGGCCACCACGAGAGAAGAGTGGAGGAGGAACTCCCCTCTTCCCGAGAATTCCTTTTGTGTGTCTCAGACGTCGGTATTGTCACTCTATAATATTATAGAATATTAACCCGTCACTCAAAAATTTGTACAAAAGCAGCTTTGGGGGTTAGTTCGGGTGGCCCGATCGCTAGCGTGCTTCGGCCACTTAGGCGGCTTGAACGGCTAGGACATCGTCTTGACATCAGCCTCGCCGCAGCTTTGGTCGTCCCAAGACAATCTACGTCACGATTGCGGCGGATGTCACGTGGTCTCCGCTGGCTGCTCCCCGAGCGCTTGTCAGAGTGGGCGGTTTATGACGAAAAATATATACATCATGCTAGAAATACGAATGTTATAGTGTCATTTATAGGGATATTGTTAGGTCATATTATGCCTATTTCTGAAAACGACGGGTATATTTAAACTTTTGTTGAAGTATCCCTTTAATGTAAAAAAAAAGTATTTTTTTATAGTTTGTTAGGTCGTCCAATGGACGGGTGTTCTCCGGCACGTCAAAGCTTGGGGCACATGTTATTTGTTATGAATGCTGTTCAGCTGTGAAGACGCCTGCACTGTGGAATAGCCCGAGTGTGATGCCATCCTTTCCGTGTAAAGCTCGGCTCACTACATCCTACTCTGGTATCAAAAACATATGTTGCAAAACTTCTCATTGGCATCTGTCGAAGACTACCACTTATCACCGGAGATTTGAACGTCAACGTCACTAGTCGAGAAAACCAGTGCTTTATCACATTCCTCCCTGTAGAACTCGGTTTCCGTGTACAATCAGAGCTAAAGCAACCCACCACTCATAACCATACCTGCTTGATTTAGTCTAAGGTGGGGACGTTGATTTATGTGTACAGTCTTTTTACTGTATAATTCAGTGATCATTAGTCTGTATTTTATGATTGAATAAATACAGACAGAATACACACACAAGTGTGCTACAACGCGCCACAAAAGGTTTCGCTATTACATTTCCGCAGATTAAGGTAAAAACCTGCAGATTGTATTAATATTATATGCATATTTATTTATTTATTCTTATTTTGCAGTGACCCACCAACAACTTAACGCCTCCTTAGTGGTGCACTTATCAATTGGTCAATTAGTAGTAAAATGTTAAACAGGATAAAAGCGAAACACTAGGAAAAAACAGTAGCCTCAACACACTTCCGAAATTTACACACTTCATCAAAAAATATTACAGACTAGCATTCCTACAAATCTGTTCTAAATGGTTATAAGTCAGTTGTAGGCGTGTTATGGGTGCAGCATGGTAAACTTCGGTAGGGTAAAACAAAGTATAAAGTTTACAAGACTTACGAGGAACGTGCAAGTAGATGTGACTGAGTAGTTCTGGGGAATCAATTATACCATTTACATCTTATACAGTTACGTCAGTTCACGAATTATTCTCCTGTTGTGCAACAAGTCTAACCTCACGAGTTCACAAATCCTCTCATAACTATAGAAATAATTCGGTTGAAAATAACGATCAAACAAAACACGAACGAATCTACGTTGAACACTCTCAATTACACCTGAATTTGTCACTCAAATACAGTTCCAGACAACTCAGGCATATTCAACACGACTACGTACCAGTGAAGAAAACAAACGTAAAATACAAAAGTGGTTTAGAAAAACCGCATGTCACTCGTGTAATGGCTCCCAGCACATAATAATCATGATTATATTAATCATATTCGCTGAAGTTATTATCTACTAAGAAAAGAACTGATTCTATTCATAATAAGGCCAATCTAGGATTTTGTCAATTTTCTTATTTCAAATTTTCAAATTATCTATACGAGCTTAACAAAATAACATATATTTATGATATATTACACTCATCTGCACGATACATTAACTAACCCTGACTCCTGAGATTAAGAACGAAAACACTTAACTCTGACTATATCACCTCTAAGTGACAACACTCTATAACTAAATTCGGCTTTACGTAGGCGCGGTGTTCGTGGAAACCCCGGGAGTGATAAGAAAAGAACTGCAATTTGACCCTCACAGCCCACCAAACTTCAGGTAGGTACTTCGATGTAACTTTACACTTGGGAAATCACGTTTATTTTATTGTAAAATCTATTTCAAGGACATCTGACAGGTTTATTAGATCAAAGGCCGATAACACTGGTGAAACTAGACAGCTAAACGAATACCCAGACATCGGTTTTAACATTTTAATTGCTCTCGTTTTCATGATGTTATTTTATTACATTGTATAGAAGCGACGCATGATAACTCTAAGCACGTCTTAAATCCTAGGTATAGGGGACGGCGATATAAATTGGACCAGCGGCGATCAGTACAGGGCGGCACAAAAGCCACAAGGCTAGCTAAGCGAGCGTTGAGTTGATGAAGTAGAGTTGGAATAGGATAACTGCCACATTTTATTATTGTCGTAATGTTTCCGTCGGATTCATAGCTTAGCTTGCCGGAGACACACCGTGCGGCATTTTACCCCTTGCGGCTGGCACTCCGCGGCATCAGCTCACGGTGTTCCACCCTGTACTTCAGAAGGGCACACACTGGGTACGTGGAGGGCGCGCTCCCTTACTTCTAGTTCAGCGCCTCGAGTTTAATAACACAAAGCGTAGCAACTGAACAAAGCGTAGTGTACAAAAGCGTTAAACACAAATACTGCCAAAACTATCGACGAGTCACACAGCCACTTCCGGCGGCACGGTTATGATTCGAGCAGGAAACGTCGTATATTATACGAATCAATGTAGTGATGCAGGCGAGTTGGTTCAAGATTACAAACAAACAATGGAGAAAACGAGCGGTGAACTTCAACTGAACGTTTAATGAAAAAAAAAAAAAACACCGAGGTAAAAAAAACAAAAAACCTCACCGTCATAGCATCAACACGGGCTCAGAAAAGTTATCTCTTTCTTGTAAATGCACCAATGTTTGACTGACAATATTATCACCCTCCTTAACTGTCGCGTAGGCTTCCAGAGATCCCCTCGCAGTTTTGTCTGACCCTTTGCCGAAAATCGTGAAGCTGTCAATTTACGGCTGATACATGTATGTGACACACTGGAAAGGAGCCCACAGATCGGGGTGACCGCCCTAGTATACTTCTTCCATGTGCCATCGTCGTCCTCCCTTGGCAAAAAGCAAAAAACTAAATATGGAATTAGCATACTAAAAGTACATTTGTAGTAGGATGATTTATTCAGAGCATACCTTAGGTCTACGACAAGTGTGCTCGTAGGCTTAGTGGCAGTACACTGTAATACAAATAAACTTTAAGTGCATTATAATTTACATTAAGCTTGTTTACTATCTCCAGTAAGCTAATCGGCAATTGTTGATAGCACATGCAGTGAGCAATACGTATT
>JAZHYW010034939.1:0-13493 GCA_037355805.1 Ixodes ricinus | reverse complement strand
ACTAACGTCATTTCCAGTGGTGGGAAGAGCCCACAGCAGCCATCGCTCTAAAAGCACACAATCAAAGGGGGAGCACGAGTAGGCTATAGACAAGACTAGCCTACCCTGCGAGAGGTCTGCATTGAGTGTGGTCTCTTCGAGCAGGCTGAGCTGCTGGATCTCGGCTGTGATGAGCTCTCCCAGGTGAGGCAGCAGCCCCTTCAGGGCAAGGTAGTGCTTCCAGTGGTCGGGACCAATCAGGCTCTGGTACAGAGAGAGGAACTTGGCCCCGCTCTCCCCGGCAGTGCCTAGGTCGTCCAGGTACGTCGTCAGCAGGTCGAGCACTTCCCTGCAGCGCGATGGAACCTGCACACGACATGGGACAGCACTGTTAGGAAGCGAAACGAGCAGCCTAAGTAAAAGTCGGGTGCTGCGCACCTTCTTAGAAACACTCTTTTCTCTTGTACTTTCATGTATATTCTCTGACAGGGTAGAATTTCTAACCATCTATGCAACGATTTCGACATCCTCGTTCAACGTCATGTTGTAACACAATTTCAATGCCTTCCCGGATAACTATTTTTTTATTTCTTTTTACAGCTGTTTTGTGAAAGATACGTTAACAGGGTTCTACTTTTTAGGTATAAAAGGTCCTGTTCAGATAAGAAGACAGAAAATGGCTGCATTTTGTTTGGTGGGCAAAAGGAGGAGGGTAGAAAGTCAAAAACCTGCTTTTCGGTACGAAAATTTGAAAATATACACCTTTTCAAAAACACTCGGCCCCAGGAACAAGAGAACCTTTTTCAAGCCCAGTCCCTGGGTTTGAGGCGCAATTTCAAACGCTGCTAGCAGCTAAATTCTTGTTTTTTCCCTCTGTTTTTTGCGTTTCATGGGCTATGTATTTTTCCGAAGACACTGAGAAAGCATCGTAGCACATTTGAAACAAACAAAACAAAACTATATTTTCGCTGGGTATGCGCGACAGGACGAATGCAGCTGGAATGTCTTTTATTTCACAACAAGTCTTGATGGCGCCGCCCGCTCAGCCGCACATCAAACGACAAAGCGCTTAGCAGGGAAGGGACAGCTAAAACAGCTTCTGTAGCATTTTTCGGAGCAGAAAAATTAGTGATTTGGAGCAGCTTAGCAGCAGAAAATCCACATTTTTGAGCATCTTAGGAGCAGGAAAACTCACATTTCGGAGCAACCTAGAGAAAAATAAAATTGGAGCAGAAGTCCTAGGTAAAAACCGGAGGCGTGCGGTTTAGAAAACTCGTTTTAGCGAACATAGTATTTTTTTTTTTTTAACCCCAGTTTATTGATTGCCTTATATAGATGCTCTGTTTAGAAAAAATGACGATGAGCCTGCGTTTAGCGAATTCGTCCACGGATGCCATTTTTGTAATGAGCCGCCGCAGACCGTCGCCACGAAGTGGCATAAACGGAGCGGCTGGGTGGGTCAACGCACGCCCCGGTGATACACACACAAAGTAGAGAAGCCTTTTTCTAAGCAGCACGCCACCTTTTGGATAACCGTCATTTCTCTAAACTGAGGCTCTGCTTTCTATAAACCAAACTTCATTAACACGTGCCCATTCTCTTAAGGGGTGACACCACCTTCAAGTGTCGACTTTTAAACCAGTTGCTCAATATTGATGAAATTTGGAGGGTCTATTCATTTCGTTGCCAAAATGCACTCTATGAAATTTCATCTCTGTAGGACTATTTTCCGATGAGCTACAGGGGGAGGTACACAGCTATTGATGTAAGTCGCCTCACTTGGCAAGGAAATCTATCATATAAAATTGCTGCAGAATATTGAGCATTTCTAAGCTTCAGCCTTAACTAGAACATATGGTGTGGGGGGCTATCTATTTTTTACCTTAAAATCCATGTATTTTCTATGCAAAATGTAAATTTGAAAAGCATTCCACATAATGGGGCATTTTCTCCTCATCAAAACTCTACTTTTTGGCAATAAGAACTTTATTTAAATAGAAAAATAAATATCTAGCCCCCTTCGTCATTAAATTTCAGTTCAGAAACATCCGCAGCAAAGAATACATTCGGCGATTCATTGAAATGATAGATTTCCTAAAACGAAAGTTGCTGCAAAAAAGTGAAACTGAGAAAAACCTGTTTAAAGTTTCCACACCACTATATTTGCTTTTTCTGGTGGTGGTGGCAACTAAAAGGCACCAAGAGCGTAGATGGTGCCTTCTGCTTACACTCAATCTCCAGCATGGCTTTGCTGAGTGAGTCTGAGCTTAAAACGCTTTCTTCGAGTGTCATTTTGTTGTCGGCATCTGGACATTGATTGTGAAATGAGTGAGGAATTGGGTATGCTTGCAATACACGAACCAACATCAGCAAGTATGGGCGGGGCAAGCATCCTTGAAATACAAAGCAGATAAACCCACGTGACGTTCTATAAATGAATGCTGGTTTTAGTCAGTTTTGTGTTCAATCAGGGTGGGCTTTTCGATTCTTGGCCATATGCATAGCCTTTTCTATGTGAAAGCTGGACTTCTGGGTGTTCTTGCCCGAATAGAGTTTACTCTCGAGCAGATATATTTAATGGACTGAAACTGTGAAGAAATGCTCTTTCCAACGAGAGTATGATCATCATTTGAGGGCATACCGGTGCAAAGCTACAGCAGTTTGAAGATAGGAAACAGAAGTTTCACATTTCAAAAACACGTGATTTTGCATCGTTGGCTGACAGAAAATGTTTTATTTCTCCGTAAATACTTCAGATATTGCAATAAAAATTTGCAGGAGTTTACTCTATTAGTTGTGGAACCACAATACACGAAAATAGGAAAGTTTGTTTTTTTCTCAAAAATTGAAATTTCTAGGTGGTGTCCCCCCACGTGTTTCGATGAAATGGTGTTCAATTAACCATAGTAGACCCGATAAAAACAAGTGTCGTTACAAAAACCAAAATAAAACACGCGTGGCTAGGAAAACTCGTTGGATGGGTGAAACAGGAAAACGAATATTGCATAACCAGAAAAGTTACCAGCGGCCCGTGCAGGCCGCAGTGAATTCGAACGCTCTACTTGATGTGAAAGATAGCAGCACGTTTTCATAATAAAGTTCTCATGGCAGCGGCGGCGTCATCTCGGCAAATAGCGGTATTTAACGGCAGTTTTACAGAGTCTTACATTCTGGATTAAACAAAGACTTATGTTTACTCATCTTAAGTGTGCCAAGACTGGCAAGACCCGCAGCTTCAGCCAGAAAGTAGTTGCAGAGAACAGGGAAATTCGCTCAAGACGAATGAGCGCGCAAGAGGCGATTAGAAAAAGAGGGGAACAATGGCTGTATTATCAATAATCCTCGATGAATGCGATAAATAGATAATGGCAGCTCTAACCTTTTCTTTAACAGGCGGTAACTTGCGCCACCTAGCCTCATACAAAACAGTTACTAGGGGTCTATCAACCGAATTTTTATTTTTCGCTAAATTTAGTGGTTTTGCGCATTTCAGTAGGTTTTGAGGTATTTTGGCGCAGTTTGAAGCAATTTTGAACGATTTAACGCTTTTTGGCGCAACCAGGCGCTGAATATACCGTGCGTATCAAAACGGCACAATCAGCGCAGCCGTCCCACCCCTGGCTTAGCTGACGAAAATAATTTACAACAGAAGATAGCCGAAGGCACGCATATTTCACACGCTACAAATAACGTGCTTACCGATATACCGGACTCGGACATACAATTTAGCGAGTGTTAACATTCAAACAATATATTAGCACTACAGTGTCGACGACAGTCCACATCTTGGAGATCGGATGGACTTCAAGAGGACTTCTTTTAGGGTACTGTTTTGGGGTCACTTGGCAACCAACAACTATTTTGGTCACCCTTGGGCACAACCCAGGGTGACCAAAACGCTGTTGACGCCAAGTCGGCTCTTCTTTTAGTCCAATAACATCTCTTGGTTTTGGTTATCATTAGGGGCATGTCCCTCCAGACTTCTAGCTTCCCCTACGGTGGCCTCATGTCGCCTCCACAAGCTTCCCACGTCCATGACTGGCAACCACAATTTCAAGAAGCGCCAAGCCGGGCTCGAGGGCCGTGACTCCGAGCGCAGCTCGTCGGGTGGCACCGGCGACACCCACCTGGCAGAGGGCCTCGACGAGGGAGCAGGCAACGGTGCGTGCCTGCCTGCAGGACGGGTTGAAGAGCACCTGCCGCAGCCATCCGGGGGCCTGCTGCTGGTCGTGCAGTAGCAGCAGGGGCCGCAGGGGCTGGCCCCGCACCCGCTGACGCCAGCGTAAGCCGTACTTCTCCATCAGGAAGCGGGCTCGCACGTCCTCCCGCCGCAGCCGCTTGCCGCCCCCGAGAGACAGCGTGTCGGCAGGACGTCCCAAACAACGCCCCTTCCACGCCGCGTAGCTCTGGCTCGCATCTTCCGCCAGCCAGCCGCGCAGGTCCACGCTCACCGACATCCCTGGCAGGGAGGAGGTGACGGCGTCGTTCAAACAAAGAGTGGTGCGAACCGGTGAAGCACAAAATATGTCGTTGGCTTTCAGATTATTCGAAGAAAGTGCGTCGTACGGCCCATCTTTAGCGAGGATGCCAGAGACTCACCGTGTGAAACGTTTTTTGCACGGCAAGTAGAAAATGTAATGCCCATAACAAAGCACGAGCCTCATTTGATCACTGCTGTAGAAACTATGGGGCTTCCTAGCACAGTGGTCGAAGCATACAGACCTTTTGCTAAATTACACGAGCACCAAAGTGTGTGCCGCAAGTGGTTATATGCGCCGTACATGCTGGCCTCTGCAGTAGTAACGGTTCGAAAACAGGAATCTAAAACAAATGGCACTTTGAATGTAACGCTGTTTTTAAGTTACTTTGAATCTTCTGAGCAAAGAAGGCAAGCATGTGCAGCGCACATACCTACATCCCCAGCATGCTCCTTGGTGCTTGGGTAATTTGGTGAATGGTCCACTGATAACCTACTGATAACATCCATGACATATTCTGGAACCCAAGTTTCATATTTTTTAAAAGCTTCATACATTCCTGGTGGCAGTTCAAAGAATTCTGCACTTCCTTTGAGGAGAACTATGTTTTCCAGAGGGAAGTCAAGAACAGAACTGGCACACAATGCCTCCGCTATCCAAGATTACCTGAAGGGCGGACGCTTGCGAGTTCTTCGATGGATTTGTCCTTGTTGCGTTTGGTGACTGGGGACTCTGGTTTGATCACAGCCTGCAGGATCTTGAGGCAGGGGAGCGTGATGCTCTCCAACACCACGGGGCTCTGGGAGGTGACGCCCATCAGGAAGAGCCGCATCACGCATCTGCAGCAGATGTGTGGAAGTTTAGGATGGGTTCCATTACCTTGATGTAAGTAGAAAATCTCTTACCACCTTAGCAGTCATGTTAAACTAATGTGTATGCTCCATACCTTTTTCTCCTGTCTAGATCCCAATAGCCAAGTACCCTCATGTTGATCCAAATTAACAATCTGTTACTTCCCGACATTACTGTCCAACAGATGTTAACCATAAAATTCTGAAAAACATTACAATATAAAACAGAACCTCAGTAACTTTTCCTAGCTTTCAAGGCAGCATTTTGAAATCGCTTCCACATTTAGTTTACTTTTATATCTACCTCTTTTGGTAATCTACTCAAACCTAACCGTTTTTACTTTTAGAACCACAACCAAACTAAGTTAAGTTCATAATGAAAAAAAAAAAAAAAAACAGAGACTGGGAACAGATAAAGAAAAAATAGACAACAGATGTAAAAAACGGATAAGAATGTTTGCCAGTTTGCCTGCGTTTTATCACTTTCATGAGTTAAGTAAGTGTTGAGATATATTTCAACTCAACTCAATCTTTGGGTGATGGGTTTAAAAGTGAAAATATTAGGTGTATATTAGCCCTTTCTAACGCCGCTCGCCATTTATCGTGGAAAACATTTTCTTTGCAAACTCGATTTGTGAATAAAAATTTGCACTAAGATTTGCTCCACAAACTCTGGTAGCGGGACGTAGAGTATACAGTTCCGCTCAAATTGATCAAACGATTCCATATTCTATATATTCCCGAAAAACAACAACAGTGTTTACGTGTACACATTTGTGTACGTAGCGTTTGAAAGGGTTAGACTGAATCCTGTCCGAAAATTCACCTTGAGGGACTCATAGACACCAATCGTTCCCTCATGCCGTTCTTTTCCCTCATCCCCAAATTATCCTCTCATTAAATATTTCCTCCAGAACTGTCATTAAATACAACAAATAAGGTTACATTCAATCAATTCCTGAAATTCCTTCATACAGATGTTGTTTACCACACTAGACCCACCATCTATCCTGCCAAGTGGACCTGTCAACCGGACCAGTCAGCTGAACCCATCATCTCAACTTGACAACTGGTGTCAAGTTGAGTTTACACCAACTTGTCAATTCTAAGGTTTCTCTAAATTCCTCTTCTTACGTTAGTCCACTTTCTCCCAGGCAAACAAGACACAATCACCGCTACTCTTTAACGCCCTACTTCGCACGTACAAATACATTCAAGTTTTCATATTTCTCAAGAACAATAAAACGAGTGGAATTCATTGCCCTGGAACTGTTTTCATCACCTGATTTTGCACCATCATTGGAATCTTTTTATCTATTCCAGTGACCCTCGCCGCTTTATAATTTCATTGTAGTCTTCTTTTTCAATGTATAGTTTGATGGAGCTTTCAGCTTTGTAGTTTCATTGTTATCTTTGTCATTGTATCGTTTGATTGGTCATTGCTATAACTTTGTGATTTACTAGATTTTGATATATGTATATTTTGTATATCTTGTATTTCTGTGCAGCAGTTTTTCCACCATTGTTTGCTTGTTTTATGTGCAACCATTGTTTTTTGTAGCGTTGTTTATGTTTACCGCCCATCCTGCTAGGACCTCAAAAGTTCCGCAGTATGTACTAAATAAAATATAAAATAAGATAAAATAATACAATCAGACCTGTCAACTAAACACACCAACTGAACCCATCAACTGAACCTGTGAACAAATGGACCATACTCTGGACCCGCCAAGCAGACTCGTCAATAGGACTCGTCCACCCGACCCATCAAGTGAACCCCCTCCAACTAGATCCATCAATCGACCCATCAAGTGAATACCCCAGCCACACCTGCCAACCAGACCCATCAAGTGGACCTCTTTACCAGACCTGTCAACTAGACCCGTCAACAGGGCAATCAGCTCTAAACCAATTTGAACCCCGTGGCAGGTACTGACCGTAGTCGCTGCTCCCAACAGGAGTCCTCTTTCTGAAGGGACAGTGCCAAAAGAGCCACCTCATGGCGCACTGCAGAAGGTAGGTCCGGGCTACCCACAATGGCTAGTGGCTCGGGCCTCTTTGGCGGGGCGGTTGTGGAAGAGGTGGAGGCTGAAGTGGATGCGATGGAGGGAAGCTGTTGTTGCCGTGGTGAGCGTCGAGAGGAGGAACCCCTCAGCAGCGCCAGGGAGATGCGCTCCATCAGCAGGGCGTTCAGGTGGTTTGTGGCAACCAGGTTGTCCCTGGTGAGCAGGCACACTAGGTGGCCCACCTGGACCCAGCCCTGGCGGAGGTTGTGCTCCACAAGCTCTCCAATGAGGCCTTCCTCACACAGCAGCTGCCTGCGGATGGGAAGGACAACCGGTAATTTATCGACAGGAGCGAGGACTGACTTCTGGGTGAGATAGAACCAAATAAGAATTGAATAGTCAGGCTTGGAAAACTTAATTTCAAGACTGGCTATCTCATTTCTGCATTGGTTCAAAACCAAGTTTCTTTCAATGGCACTACTGAATGGTACATTGCATATGAGAACCATGTTCGAAGTTTTAAATATTTTCACAAATTAAAGAACATAAAACAAATTATTACAAAACACAAAGTGCACTTTACAAGCTAGAGTGACTTATTGACTGCCAAGAGTGACGACAAATTTGGTGGCACAAAATTAACAGGGTGGAATGCACCTGTCAGCCTCAAAACAAAAGCAATGCAAAACTACAGCACTTCTATGATGGAGGCATAGACACAGTAGACATTGATTTAATGCGGTACTGTTGCACCCACTTATAACAAAATCGGTTATATCAAGATAAAGTGATCACGATTTCCCTACCTGTTTGCACTTTTTCAATGTATTTGTGTCTGTTTTTAGCAAAGGAAATTGAGGGGCTCCTAAGGATATAGTGAAAAAAATATTTTGTGATAATTTAAAAACTATTGTATTTGCAAAAATATAACGCAAATTAGTTTTTTTTTCTTTTTTTAAATTACATGCTTTGAAACACACTTTGTGTTATATTCGGAATCGAGTTCAGCCACAAGGTGTGCAAGTCAGAGAATACCATCCCTCCAGCTTAATGCAGGAGATTGGGTGGGGAAAGAAGTGGAGCTGTGAGAGGGAATTTGCACATTTTTCAGTTTTTGCTCCAGAGTGGTTTGCTGTTTGTGTGTTGATGCTTTTGCTTCGTGCCTTGCTTTGCTTGTGGGCTGCCGAGGAGCTCCCGTGAAAGAAAAAGAAACTACCAGACAAGCAGCACTGTGCTACTGCATATCTGCAAAGTCGCCAAGTGGATTGCAAACAGAAGGACCTGAGCAGTGAGGATGAGTGCAATCAAAACATGAACTAATGTTACTTCGATTTCCATTGCCTTTTCACTTCTGCTATGCCTCAAGTGCGGTAAATTTAAGCGGCCTCAACTCGCATTATAATAATAATAACCTTTTTTTTTTTTGTTGGAGGGCATTAAAATTTGCTTTTGCGTTATTTTCATGCAAATACGATAATCAAATTCGAAAGGTCTACCAAGTCGCAGACCACCGCACTTCGCTGCTGCGGCCGAGAACCCATTCAGAACATGCAGTAGACGATGCTGCAAAGGCCGCTGGCAGCGCCCTGCACCGCCATCTGCTCAGAGCGCTAACGAGAATGTACCGACGAAGACAGCCTAGATTTAAGAGAGGGAGCAACTCCAATCATGGGAGCATTTGCAATTTAATGGCAGACGCCTCCTGGGCAGATTCGCACAAGTGCACCTGCGTTGGGTTGTTGCGTGGGGCCAGCGTGGCAAGGAAACCGGGCAGAGAGGAGGAGGTATTTGCAAACTGTGAAAGCTTTTGACTCCTTGCAGGCTGCAGCTCGTTCTGCAAATGCGGCCCACAAGCCATGTGACCCCGACCGAGCAGTTGAGCCCTCTCTCTCTTAAATCTACTCTCTCTATACCGACGAAATGAAACGTGTTTTAATGCGAATAGCATTCTTTGGATACTTCACGCACTTTTCGTCTATGCATCTATCTATCTATCTATCTATCTATATATCTATCTGGCTATCTAACCTCTTACGCCGCGGGTCGATAAATAAATAAAAAAGACCGGCGCCGGCTGGGATTCGAACCGTTGACCCTTTGATCAGCAGGCAGACGCGCTAACCACAGAGCTATGAAGGCAGTCATTCACCGCACTCTAAACATTTGTTTATATCTTTACCATAGGACGCGCTTTGCAGCGCTGTCACAGCTACCGGTGCGCGCGCGTTCCATGCACGAGGGCTAGCTCACCCTCTACCGCGCTCACCCTCTCCCTCTAGCTCACCCTCTCCTGCGCTCGGGAGACCTCTAGCTCAGCCTCACGAGAGCGGAATGAGCCCTCGTGCAAGGAACGCGCGCGCACCGGTAGCTGTGACAGCGCTGTAAGCGCGTCCTATGGTAAAGATATAAACAACCGTTTAGAGTACCGTTGGTTGGAGACTAGCTGAGACGCCAGAAAGTCTGGTCGGTACCATTTTGAGTGTTTGTGCGTATGGCGCGTGCTTTGCTCGCCTTCCTAAGTGACACAAACGCACGTGCTGGGCTGCGGAGATCGTGCGCAGGGCTGTGAAAGTGTCAACAAATTTAGAATCGCCTCAAGAGTGGGCTGGCGTATCTAGAGTGTGCCGGCCACCTGACGAACGCGCAAAACTCCGCACCGTTTGATGCTATTCGCATTAACGTAGATAATCATTCCCAAGGATGGGTTCTGCTGATTTTTTTGTTTGCTTTGTGTTCCATGCCAGCGCCGCTGGTCGGCATGATCGCTCTCTGCGCAAAAGTATTCCCTGCCAGCACTTCAACAAGGAAGAGAAAGGCAGCCTTCTTGAAACAAAAGTGCGCCATCCTCGACGAAGAACGCGCATAAACGTAAAGTATGCCGTCCACCGCTGGTGTCCTCCATGGCGGCCATCGCAGCTGTCGACACGGTTCGTACGTAGCTCGCAAGATCGGAGCTTTCGCAGTTGGCGAAAAGCAGCTCCTATCCAGCAAAAGTGCATGCAGGGAAGCCTCCACCGCTTTCTGCAGGCACATTAAACATGTGCCCATGATGGCCGCGTATTATCTTTTGTTTGCATGTTACTTTTATAGAGCCCAGATATAACAAAGAAGCAGATATAGCTAGTGAGTGATTTCCAATTACCGTTGACTTCGTTATGACTTCTCGACAGTAGTTATTTTCAACAGGTGCACATTACCTATAAGGGACACTGGTGGCCAATGCACGAAGAAGAGTGATGCAGTGGTCCACTGCTGCGCTGGCACACCCATAGCATTTCCCGGATGATTGCTTGTTTGTGGCAGGCGCTCCCAGGGTGCCCAGATGCTGCTCGCTTCTGAGCGGCTGCACGGCTGTCCCTTGGGACTTCCTGCGGTCCCGCTGCTTGTGCTCATACTCCACCAGCTCCTTTCTCGAGGCCAGAACCTGTGTACCCACACATTGTATTCCCCATAAATCACCGTTCAGCGAGCAGAGACCACGATTCAAATTTCCACAACCCTTTGGGTAGGTAACTAATACCAATTTTGATCCTACATATATTTAGGGTTGTTCGTTTTTGGGTTTTAAATTTTTTTAATTCGGGGGTAAAAATCGGGTGCTATTTTTCAGGCTAATAATCGGGGAGAAATCGGGTTTTTTGTGGAAACATTCCGAAATTCGGGTTTTTTCGGGTTAAATATACAAATGTACTCAATACACTTTTCTTTTTTTTTTTTAGTGGAGGGTTTTACGGGTTGTTTAATGCTAACGCGTTAAAATTAGGGATCTGTTTCAAGCTGGTAATCGGCCGGACATCAGGGTATTCCAGCTTTGACTGCCGTCGATCGTTTCAAGGGAAGCACCTGCCCACGGAATCCTCCTCTCTCAGGTGTCAACAAAAACCCCGACCGTTCGAGGGACGGTCGTCTTCGATCAAATATTTCGCAAGGGAATTAACCTGTTAAGTTGTCCCGATCTGTTTACGCGACTGTCTTGCTCGGACGTTGTTCGTGAGAAAGGTATAACCGCTAGCGACATGGCCATGCCGAGAGACCCTGCTGGGCGTCGACACCTAACAGTGGTCGAAGGTGGATTGATAGTGCATTTCACAAGTTGCGTGCAGCAGAGCCGAAGCTACGTGGCGTGCCGAGGCGGTTCCACCTGCACAGCGGGCGTACGGAAATGTCCCTCCGCGACCCCAACGCCTATTGTGGCTTTTCTTCTGCCGGCCTCCGTAGAATGTTACGGCGAGTTAGGCGCGCTCGTTGGGCAGTTGGTTGAGACTCGAGAGTGGTGTAGCGTCCACAGAGCTGCACGCAGCTTGCGAAATGAACTATAGGTCACTGTTGTCCCCGAGGTAGGGTAGATAGCGTGTGTGCACTGCAAACTCCGTGTGGCGTAAAAATAAATAGGTTGGCTATGTGGTTTTGGAATTCGGGGAGAAATCGGGTTTAACCCGATTTACCCGAAACATGTTCGGGGTGTAAAAATCGGGTAAAATCGGGTTTTACCCGAAAACGAACAACCCTACATATATTGTACACCACTTCAAAGCAAGAAAAAACTTAAAAGCAAGCAGGGCAGCAGCATGTCAATTTATTTACTAGATAGGTTCTCAAACTAAACTCCCAGTAACATAAGAGCTCTCCTGCAATATCCTCAGCATTTCTTTAGCCTTTTAACCATTTCGACGAGCCTAGCTCGTCAGCGTGAAACCACCCCAAACCGTTTAGGGCAAGTGGAGATGTCTCAATTAACCTATTATGAATACCAATGGCGTTTTCGGTCTGTGTTTGACCAAAAAAAAAAAGATGT
Source organism: Ixodes ricinus (assembly GCA_037355805.1). Classification (NCBI taxonomy): domain Eukaryota; kingdom Metazoa; phylum Arthropoda; class Arachnida; order Ixodida; family Ixodidae; genus Ixodes; species Ixodes ricinus. The sequence continues at coordinate 1,384 of JAZHYW010034939.1, read as the reverse complement.
TTTTCGCTACCTTGTAGGGTTTGTATCACGGTGGTGTAAATGTCGTGAGTTCATTGCTAAATGGATACTTTTGTGCTGAATGTCTCTCACGCTGCTCTTGCTTGTATTCCACCAGCTAGTGTTCATAAAACAGCTAAGCAGAACACATAGCTACTCTAACCGATCACAACGAATAGCATTACCTGTTAACTGCGACTGATGTGAGCACCATTCGCACAAAGAATGATAACTCTTCGTTTGGCAAGTGCAAATAATGGATTTTGGGTTCGAACCAAAGTCAAAATGAATAGTGTCTTTGGCTGAATATTTTTTAATCAAATATTGTATAGTTGCTGCACCTTTCTTCACGCCTTTCACTACCGTTACACCATGCTTAAACAAAAATTCAGCTGAACTCACGAAGGTTGTTCCCAAGCTTCTAATTGCCCCCTAATGAGCTCTGCTAAATCTAATCCAGCTATATACACCAACTCATGTTTACAAACAAACCGGAGCGCCCGGAGCGCCCCTAGCGGACGCCACCGGCGCCGCGCATGCGCGATGGGGGTGTGGGCAACAAGCTCGCCGTCGCCCATAAACAAACCATTGAAATGCGATGTTATCGGCGTCGGTGTGAGTCCCCCTGCCCTTTATCGCTTTCGAATTGTTGATTTTACGTCTTCCTGACAATGTCTGACTACATGAGCGGCGTCAGCGAAATCAACGAAGCTCGTTACACCGCAAAACTTCGCGTGAATAATCTGACATGCGGCGATTCATTCCGCGTGGACGCCTGCAGAATGTACGCTAAAGCCTGATTCACATGATGAGATTTCGCTCGCAATTTTCAGTCGCGACGTCGCTCGGGCTGCAAAAGCGTGAACCGCAGCTGAGATGGTCGACGTCGATACTGAAAATCGCAAGCAGAATCGGACGAAGTGAATCAGGCATAACAAGTCGGTGATGGCCGCTGGTAACAATAATCAACATCTCCTTGTAATCCTACTGCTTACGTCGAGCCTGCTTACCAACCTTCAAGCTTAAGTCTTTTGAGGCCTGCACTTACTTCTTAACGCAAGTACCGGGCCAACATTTGGTCTACGGGCCGGTGTCGTCTAAAAGAGCAGACGACAAGCAGAAGCGTTTGAAAGAGCAGACGACAGTTCGAACGATCAGACGGCCGTTCGAACTTCAAGACGCACTGAACGTAGTCCGCAGGTGGGCCGTACAACTTGAGGTTTTCCGGCGTTCATGTTGGAACAAAACAAATAAATCTGATGACCACAAGTATCCGTGAATTCAACCCAAAGTGCTTCCCGCCCAAGCAATTGTGGTCGGCGGCGGCTGGTTTACCACATATCCATGTTCTCGGACGAACCGAGAACATGAAAACTGATCTTCAAAC
>JAZHYW010034938.1:0-31119 GCA_037355805.1 Ixodes ricinus | reverse complement strand
AAAAATTAGGTCAGCAAAAGCTCAGCGGCAAATCAAATTAAGAGCAACTTACACATAGCTCCAAACCCTTTACATTAATTTAATTATGTTGCCTCTGCCGCCAGCATCTTGAATGAACGCCGGTAGAACAAAGTACATTACATAAAATAATAATAATTCGGTTGTGTGTACGTTTATACAATCGGAAGTCAGTCTAGCCCTCTATGAGTGAAATGAAGGTATACCACAAGACAAATAATGCTTGAATCGGTAACTCCGGTCAAAAGTCGAATTAGTGATATCAATTTACCGACAGTAAATACGAACCCTTTCCAAATATTACACTAATGGGAAACCACGGTCTTTTTCATAAAACGTATATTAAAATCAGCAGAACCCATCCTTTGGGAATGATTATCTACGTTAATGCGAATAGCATCAAACGGTGCGGAGTTATGCGCGTTCGTCAGGTGGCCGGCACACTCTAGATACGCCAGCCCACTCTTGAGGCGATTCTAAATTTGTTGACACTTTCACAGCCCTGCGCACGATCTCCGCAGCCCAGCACGTGCGTTTGTGTCACTTAGGAAGGCGAGCAAAGCACGCGCTATACGCACAAACACTCAAAATGGTACCGACCAGACTTTCTGGCGTCTCAGCTAGTCTCAACCAACGGTATTTAAACGGTTGTTTATATCTTTACCATAGGACGCGCTTTACAGCGCTGTCACAGCTACAGGTGCGCGCTGTCCCATGCACGAGGGCTCATTCCGCTCTCGTGAGGCTGAGCACGGTCGCTACATCACCCTCTCCCGAGCGCGGGAGAGGGTGAGCTAGCGGCCGTGCTCAGCCTCACGAGAGCGGAATGAGCCCTCGTGCATGGAACGCGCGCGCACCGGTAGCTGTGACAGCGCTGTAAAGCGCGTCCTATGGTAAAGATATAAACAACCGTTTAGAGTGCGTTGAATGACTGCCTTCATAGCTCTGTGGTTAGCGCGTCTGCCTGCTGATCAAAGGGTCAACGGTTCGAATCCCAGCCGGCGCCGGTCTTTTTTATTTATTTATCGACCCGCGGCGTAAGAGGTTAGATAGCCAGATAGATAGATAGATAGATAGATAGATACATAGACGAAAAGTGCGTGAAGTATCCAAAGAATGCTATTCGCATTAAAAAAGTAATAGGGGCGATTCAGCGTGTTGGCTGTTTGTCAAGCAAGCCATGGAAGCCCCGATGTCACACCAACCCCATTCCTCCCCAAAGGGAAGGCCATGCCTGGCCAAGCAGGTTACTTGCCTGTATTCTCAGTTCTTTTTCGCCGTTATGTTCTGCAGTGTTATCAGCCGTGTTAGCGGGATGATTTCTGCTTCGTATGTCTCGGTTTTAGTGGCCGTCGTTTACAAGTGCATGCTTCTAAGCGATCGCGCAATTTCCACGGGTGAATGACTCCCCTCTCACTCACGCTCGTCGTGGTGCCGAAGATGACATTCACAAGCGGCCATAGTTTAGTTCGTTCCCGCGCTCAGCGGGAGCTTACGATTAGCTTCCATGACGCTTTCCTGCAACTTGCGTTGCACACTTCAAGCTTCGAGGTTTCTCCCAGAAGACGAACACTTTCCCCTCGGTGCCTTCGCTCTGAGCCCGCGTTCTTCGTGGCAAATCCTGCTTTTCGGCTGGCAACTATTGCGAAAGCGTATTAATATTTGCTACAGGATGTATGGAATCTACGAAATTAGCAAAGCAGTAAAGCAGCCGTAAAGCATCTTACATAACTGATCGGAATTGCTCTTGGGTGACATAGGGATGGTCGCGGCGTTTTGCGGTACCGCGCAGCGAGTTTCTGTCAAACGATGGCACAGGCAGCTGATCAGCTGCTGAGTTGCCGTCATGCTGAAGCGAGTAGTTTCGGTGGCGCCGTACACCCCCAAAACAAAACTTTGAAATCAAATATTTACAAAAAATACAGAAGACATTGGATAGAAACGAATTACACCTCGTCATTCAGGCACACTTCTGCGCTAAACTCGGGGGTAATCCATAAAATTAAGACAGTGTACAATGGTTATATTAAAAAAAGTCATTGATACTCATTATTGTTCAAACAATACTAATATGGTTTCGATTCAATTCGCCTACATTGTGTTAGAAAGGGAAGCATGCATTGTAGAAAGTAATTTTTACATTACGGTTCAAGCATTGGTGACGTTTTCGGTGTGTAGACCTAGCTTTGTTAACTGTCGGAGGAATAGTTGAGAGACGGCGCAATAAACAGCTTAAAGACTATGCAACCAGATTTCAGTACTGAAAACCCGATCTAATGTATGTGTTCTTAATGATACTCCTTCCCCAAGGTCATATAGGATGGCTGGGTTGACATTTATATGTACGAAATTAAAAGGTCCCGGAAGAATAGCGGCGTCCTGATTGCGGAGCCAATTGCCTTCACCAATCAGATGTCATTACTTCACTTCGGTGACATTTAAACATGTATACATGTAAATGTCAAATATAGCCATCGAGTTTTCACTTAGCAATTATTTTTGCAATCAAGCGTCTTTTTGAAATTCCGGCGCTAATTTAATTTCTTTTTTTTTGCATAGTTACACTCCACTTACCTCACACAGTGCCACAGGCTGCAGGCCTAGTGGACAAAAACATTTTTTTCGGAAAGCTTCTCATGAGCGAGAAGATAGCGAAAGTAATTAAAGCGCGATAAATTGTGAGAAAAATTGCTTTATGGTGGACGCGTCGTCTGACACCATGGCTAGCCTTATCGTTAACTAAACTCCTCACAGTAAAACGTCTCCACGGCGCCAGTTCGCTAAGTCCAGACTTTCCACTTGCCATGAAACTGAAGGCACATAAATTACTTAATTTACTTCAAAGCTATGCTGCTCGGAAGGCGTCCTGAAGCGTGGTTCCTCAATGTCCTCTGATGACGTGATGGAAGTTCCTTGCTGCTTTCTGACACCCTCTTTATGGTGGCACAACAGCACAGGTGGATGGAGCTCTTCCTTCTGCTGCAGATCTCTATGCAACTTCTGGCAGTCCATGGGTGTTTCAGCAGTCAGGAGTTTGGACGCCACGAGACATTGACCCTCGCGTTCGCTAGTCCTACTCCTAAAGTATTTACAGTAGTTTGGTGACATGATAGAATATTTGAAGACAAACAAACATCAATAAACATACGCCCTTTCATGTGACAATTTTTTTTTTATTGTTTGCGGCAATGAAGGAACGGGGTAGTTGCTCCTGCAGGTAGAATCCGCTGCTGAGGCGAAGGTCAAAGGTTACGAGTTCAAATCACCAGCTTGAAAAATATGGGCCCGACTCTGTCCCTGATGATGTAAGATAACAGGGAGCACAGCCAATGACTAAAAATACTTAGTAGGCAGGAGATGAACATAAACTGACACTGAAAGCCCGTTGGTTTAGCAGGCTCGTAGGATTTCAACGCGAGTACAAACGTAAAAAGAAAGAAAACAGAAGGCAGCATACACATGGACCGCGTAACTTGCAACAGGTTTATCTCAACATTTCGAAGTGTTCCAAGATTTCGGAGTGTTCATTCAGGTACACCTTCTGATTGACCCCTGCATGTGACTCGCATCTTAAAACCTTTATAATTTTATAACCCAAACACGCAAACCTAATTACTTTTGCCATAATTCCAACGCATGTTGATTCCATTGACCTACCCATCTTGTGCTCGGTTTCCTTTGCTGCATATGGACCCCGAGGCCTAACATGGTGCCAAAGGTTTCAAGAACTCGAAACTACACTAACTGACATTAACCAATACTGACAACGGGTTCGGGTGCCTTGGCAGTCGGCCACCGAGTTCCGCGTGCCACCACGGTTCCTCGAACGCGTGCCTAGTCCCGAGTGTTTACTGTCTGATTCGCGCCCATGCATTCAGGGTCACGAAGCGGCAACAAATGACGTCACAGGAGCCAGCATGTCAGGTTGTCAGAGGCACAATCCTGGCAGTTGGTCATTAAAGCTCCGGAAAAATATACGAGAGAACGCGAGTATCATTGTAGCCGCGGCATCTCAACCCTTGGCATCTGAAGCTTCCGGGGACTCTCAGACTGGACGAGTGACCTGGAAAAGCAGGCGCCTGTAGTAGCCAGCCTCCACTGAAGTGCTACGGCCAGGATCATGAGGCCATCAGCCGGAAATCGTGGAACCCCGTTTCAGGCACCATGTGAGTACCCTATTAAGGGGACATGTAGCGCTCTTGGCGCCATGTCTCTTTCATGGCCTTTGTGGCATGGCGCCCTTGGCCACCAAGTGGTCAAAATGGGCACGCTGGTTCGGCCGTTGGGCAGCCTCCCCAGCGTCGAGCATCGGAAACCTCAGGGTGCCGATAAGCTTCAATAAGAACCTTGAACTATATTTGTACGATAAGTCCTGTCCATTTGACGTTTTATAATTCGCATTGTTCGGAACTCTATGTGATGTTCACGAGCCTAATTTCGACCCTGTTGTCAATACATTCAGATTGACCGCAACTAGAGTTTAGAATTCTCCTTCTGGTCACTACCAAGCGCATTTAATTTTAAACGACTTTTTTAAAACACATATTCATTTCAGGTATATTTTGCATGATGTTAAAATCCATGGAAATCACAATATATTTTAAACGAAGCCGCATTGAGCAGATGGATAATCAACGTTTTTAATTTGGCAAAACCCGTATTTTTCGGCTTTCTTCAAATTTTCTAATTCAAAGATCACGGAAACACGCTTCAAAATATATCCAATTGGGGGCTCCAGCTGCCAATCCTTTCTTGAAGTTCCTGTAACAAAGAATAACATAGTTGATTTTCTATAAGCTCCCATTCTATGCTGATCATTGACAGAAAAATGTATCTTAGCGTTTCTGTCAATTAAAAGCTAAGTTGTTTTAGTCTGATCTTCCTTTTTGTTTGTTTATATTGAAAAGGCTGGAGGTACCCACGTTATGTACCGACTTTTACTTGAATTCCTACATGTTTTTTTTTTAATTTCTAGATTTTATAATATTTCGAGGTTTGTACGCAAGTAAAAAATGATTATGCATAGATTTTTTTATCCCTGAAACTTTCTATTGTGTCTGATAACACTGGTGAGCAACCAGCCAAGGTCTTTGCTGTAAATTTAATTTACAAAGTATTCTCAGATAGAAAAAATAAAAGTAACGAACTCCTACTATTCCTGGGATGCTGAACTGATGCACAAATGAGTGTGTGCAAGCTGCACACTTTATGTTCGTAAATGTTTATCTAATACAATTGGATTCATCCTTCAAAAGACGATACTGACCTAGGCTTATGTTCTCCAGTGAAAAATAAGTATAAATTCCATTTTGCAATGAATTTGAGAAACAAATAGACACCTACAAGTGACAAGCATCAATTTTCCTGGTTATTATGGTATTGAGTGTAGGTATAGACAAAAGTTGCGTTCGTTTATGAGAATATTTGTTTACAAACGATTCACAATAAGCCCTGTTGCAAGAAAAACGACACATTTCGACAGAAAATAATGAACTTTGAATGTCATAAAAACCGGAGATCAGTGTAATTGAAATTATTTTATTTTGGCTCCTGCAGTTTAGACCATGTATGCATAAAATATCAGGTAAATATAAATGATTTTGTATTTCTTTCTTTCCGTCTTTTTCTTCAGAATGTCAGCTCGGTTTTTTAAGAGCAATAAAATGGCATGGTCACGATATTGTTCTTAAACAAGATGACCGTGTTAGGGATGGTATCTAGATTAACCTAGCAATAAAAATATAAACGTGCAAGTGTCGTACATACCTTAATTTTCGGTAGAAAAAACAAGGCATGCGAGTCATGTTCTTCATGATACTTGATGTTTTTTCTTTTGTCCTGATGAACGAAAAGAAAGGCTTCATCTCCAAACACATAGACATTACCTAGTGGTTACAATTAACATTTCGGTATGGCAGAATAACGTTCTTCTGGGCCTGAGCATAAATACAATTCACGGCGTTTACAAGTTGAATATTAGTTCATTAAACAGGCAGTCAAGGTTTTACCAGAAGCTTTAGTTTGTTTAAGAGGGTAGTCTCTGTTTCTGCAAAACAGAGACTGCCCTCTAGGGTCTATTCAGTAGATAGCGTTTACAAAAGGGTATGGCATTTGTGTTGTATTTGCCCTGAACTTCTAGGGAACACTCCAGTTGCTTTACTTTAATATATATCAGTGTTTTTTATGTGTTTTTTTGCGATATAAAATACAAGTTTGAAAATTGGGCTTGGAGTAGCATGATATGAATGAATACACACTGAAAGCGAATGTTTTTGTGAAACTTCATCTGTACGTAAAATACCCATTTTGGCCCAGCAGAGGCGTGAATCAAAATTACCGTAGGAAAATATAGTCCCACTTAAAATTACACTCCAGGGCATTTTTATTCCCCCGGTCCTTTTGCATCATAGTTAAAAACATTCACTCTGTGGAAGTTTCAATTTTCAGTCCAGTGGAGCGCGCCAGATACATATTTTTTTCAAGAACTATTACCTCCTTGTTGCAGCCGTATGTGCGATACGAACACGGAATGTATTTCTCCTCGCATATGTCTCCATGTGGAGTCATCTGAAAGGTCCAAATCAATTATTAGTTTACCGAAACCTGGAGAACGGCAAGCAAAATGGTTAACTATCGTTAACTTTTATCCAATTACCTGCAGTATATTTTTTAATTGACCAACACTCGCTTTGACGTGCATGCCGCTACGGTGGAGCTGTTGCAAATAGTGCTTGCGCGCAGACGTTTCACTACACGGTAACCATGTACAGCACAAGCGTAGTGCCCACAGCTAGTCTAGGCAAACGCGGGCTTGCTTGTAAACAGCGAGTTGGATTATTAGTTGCATAATTAGGTGTGCTCGCATTATCTAACCGCAGCAAGCAGCTTTCTTGCTCGACAATACACTACTCAACAGATATTACGAAGAACGTTTGTTCGTTCCAACTGAAGTTTTACTTTTTTTTTATGGGACAATGTTTTTGGTTATGAATACAGTTCATTGTGCAGTTCTGCATACCCTTCGTTTGGAATATCTAAGCCTAAGGTTGGAAGTTGATAGGGCTTGCATCAGAGCTAGTTCAACCGCGAAAATTATTTGAGATGTCGCCAGAACTGTTGAACGCCAACGAACTTGCTATAATCCAAACTGCAAACCTGCAAACGTGTATTCGATGAGTAAGAGTCCACATAGAGCGAAGGAAGTGTGAACGAGCGGAAAATGAAACACTGCGCTGTTCAAATGAGAATGCGAGAATGAGCTTTGATTCTTGGGTTCACCTCCCGAATGCGTACTATGTGTGGCGGCGCACTTTAGTTCACGCGATTTGGCCATTGAAGAGCAGGACCGATGGCGCGGTGATGCCTTGTCACAAGAAAACTAAACTTGAAAAACGCCGTTCAAATTGAGCGTCTTCTTTTGAAGCCTGTAAACTGTTGCTCGTAGCTCTTATATTTCTCAAAAGTGTGTCGATTTAGTGGCTTTCGGTAATCACCAGGATGTTTCTAATTGACGTAATAAAAATTAGAAATATAAATACTTTGAAGTAATAAAGAGCGCCAGTTTAAGCACATCAACAAATACGAAACAATATTATTTTCCTAAATAGGCAGTTTGGCAGAAACTAATAGGGTATCAACGTTTCGTCTCGGCAATTCATACTTTTCGCAGGAGCAATTTGTCCAACCCGGCCCCCGCCAAACTTCCTGTATATGATGGCTTTACTACATCTTAAATTTTAGTCTGGCTATCATTAGAAATGTTTCTGAGTCTTGAGCAATACCCGTGACGTTTACTGACCTCTTCGTTTTTCATTTTTTCGTTGCAGAAATTGCACTTCCCAAACTCGCAGTTTTCCTGCAGATATGAAAACGAAACAAAGGTCAGAAGAACACCGGCAATTTGGATTCCAAGATAAATCCACGACCCGAAAACTCCCAGGCGATTATGTTAGTCACACGGATTATTACAACAAAGAAGAATGGTAAAGTGCCGTTTGATCTCCACAACTTTGCAAAGGCCCGAGTTACTAGATGTAGGTATTGAAACTTTTCTCTTAAAGGCAAAACACCATTTCAAATTCTAACACTAGATATCTTATGTTACTCTCGCCAAAACTATGTCGATCAAATAATATAAAATGCATCAACTGTGTGATCAAGGATCTGATATGAAAAAAACATTATGTACGGATATCTACTGCACCCCTGTCTACTGTCTAATTACTTTATGCAGCCTCAAACAACAAAACTGGCACGTTAATAAATCCCATGTGATGCAAGGCGAAAACTTTCCACCATTTTGACTTTGGACTATGAGGGGAAAAATGCCGTATACTCTGACCTTAGCCCTACAGTTGTGCTATTTCAAACGTCAAGGGAAGAACCACGTAGACCTCACCACTTTACATAGTGCCACTTTAGCTCGAACACGTCATATAGTGACTTCACTTACTCTATGGTCAGTATCCGGTACTGCAATAGTCTTGGCGCATTTCTGACACGCCAATGCTATCGGTGAGGCCTATTCGTAAAAGCGTGTCGAGCTAAACCAGCAAGCCTTCTCGGCACTCTGATTTGCACGCTGTCAGCGGCCGTCACATCGCGTTGTTCACTGGGAGATAGAGAAGAGGGGGGAGGGTCCCAAGGCTGAGGTAAACACGCCTCAGTGGTTCCCGCGCCAGCCCTTAGTCACGCGTCATTAAATCTGGCAGCCGGCTAACGGCTAGCGAGCGAATCCCGGGGGCGTGCTTACCGCTAGCCTCGAGAACCCCTTCTTTCTCCCTTCTCTCTCCTCACTCTCTCTCTCTCTCCCCCTCTCCTCCCCCCCCCCCCCAAACCAGTCGATGTGGCGTCCGTTAATACGTGGCGATCAAGTGCCGAAATTGGCCTGTTGTCTTACTCCAGAATATTCTTTTTTCAATACGCATCCTGAAGCAGATTTCTGATTTATTATATGGTTATCTAGTTATGCGCAACATTTGCATGCAGTGCTCCTTCGTCATTTATCTTTCACACTTATGTTACAGCATCACTCGCCTTGTGGTCACTTAGTTCCTTATGTTTGATCCATTCATCACAGTCACGGCATTGGACTTGTTTTTAGGACAAGCCTTCTCATGTTCCTGTGCAAAATAAAAATAAGAGAACCCAAATTTCGTTTGTAAGGACGGGCGCGAATGTTGTGGGTTGCATCGGCAGACTGTTTAGATATAAAAATCCCAGTTTGAAACACTTATTTAAAACGCTCTTAACAGACAAAGTGACAGTTTTCTTCAGATCACTGACCTGGTTCCAAACGCAGGTGCCTTAGATTTCTCTTAATCGTTACTTCAATTTGTAACAAAATCACAGTCATAATTATTAAACCTTGTAAAATTTCGCATAGGTCAGAGTCAAACCTAAGCACGGCAAACTCCACAAGTGCAAGTAAATTGTTGCAGACAAAATTCTCATTAGAAAGTGTCATCTGTTTTAGGAGTCCAAAGGAAACCTCGTAAATTAAAGGGACCATGAAATGATTCTGAAATCGAATTTCATCCACCGGGCGTCGTAAAAGGTGTGAAAAGAAACACAAAAACACAAAAATAGGGAGCCAAAAAAATTCTTTGCTATAGAACTTTTAAAAGAAAACTGGACTCTTTTGCGCCTTCTTTCCTTCGAAAGCTCTCTGCCTTTTCACTGCTACGGACCCGCGGAACTGCAGCACGTCAGCCGAATCCACGTCGCCTATTGGGTAAGCGCCTACCTCACCAGCACCGCGATCATAAACAATAAATAGCCGGCAAATGTTTCCTAAAAGTTTTGTTAAATAATATTCAGATCCACATTTTGTAGCATAATTAGAGATGTGTGGCGAAAATCGCCAAATTTGATAATGCTGAGAGCCAAGCGCCATCTATCGTGTGGTAAACGAAGCTGAGAGCCAGCTCCGCCAGCTCCGGAGCTGTCCTTTTTACGATCAAATCAGCATGGCCGACAGCGTCGCTTGGTCACCGTGGTCACGACGACCAACAAACGTTTATATTTTTACGTGTTCTTCTCGCGCGTCCCGACTCAAGCAGCAAGAAAAAAGTACTTGAAACAGACCACGACGAACAAGAACGCTGGATCCGTAAACACCCGATACAAGCTGAAACGGCAACCGAGTTTGACAGAAAGGCCTAGCAGGCGCAGCCATTCCGCAGCGTTGCTTCGACGGTACTTGACCAAGACAGTGCCCACGACCGGCTGGCGTGCTGAATGGAATATGCCCGCGCGACCCTTGTGGACCCTTCCCGTATTATAGTTTGATCGCTGACCTCAATTTTAGATTAAGAGGTGAGGTCAATCTCTTCCCTTTGTCATTTCCTTGTTTTCCGAGGCAGTGTTGACGAACACTGTCGTCGAAAAGGGACTTTCGTCGATTCTATCTTCTTGTTTTGTGTGATATAGAGCTCGAATAAACGCAGTATGGATTACCTTCGTAACACGGTATGTACACTTTGTTATTAGTATGCCATTTTTATTCTGACACGACTGCACGTCACTGTCGAGCTATAACAGTTCGTGGGAGCTACGTGCAATGCCGGTCCAACCTTCCTTTGCCGAGTGTCAAGTCAGTATCGAGTTGCAATCGTAAAATATCGGTCCCGAAGCGCTTACCAACAGCGTAAATACAGCACTTCCATCAAACGCGCGCGAACGCTCCGAGTGTGAACAGGTATTTACGTGGCTCTTGCTGACACTGTCGTAGTTCAAACGTATCTTTTTTAATGTCGGCTCCCTCTTGCATCTCCGAGGCAGCGAAAAAACGCCGCGGCAATTTGTTTCTATCTACGTCGCTTTGCAAACGACTGACACGGGCCGCCTTTTACCAACAATGACAGTTGGGTTGACTTCTGGAGTCTTCACCGGAACACTCGCCGCACTTCCCAACAGGCATACCGGCGTATGGGACTAGTCCCATGCTTTCACTGTAGCGAAAAATATCTCATTGAATTTCGCTCAGCTGCGATGTGTCCATGGCAATCGCGGCGATGAGGGGCGCCGATTCAGAAAATACGTCGGTGACATCAGCGCCATCGGCGCAGTAAAACCTACCGGCGCACCCCCAACTCGCCGCCGCTGACGCTCCCATTCTACAGCCGAGAGAACTTCCGGTTCCTGTCCCAGCGTACGTCACGACCGTCAAAATTACGCCGCAACTTGTTTTGCGGTCAGTTGGAGAGAAAGAAAAAGTCGATATTTCATTATTTTTTTGTGTAGAAGTTAATGAACCGAGATGAAAACGGATGCCTGTTCGGCATTCAGTGAACGTTGAAGGTTTAATGTAAAAGTTATCTGGCAAAAGTAAAAAGGTCATTTCATGGTCCCTTTAAGTCCTTCAAAAATGACTTTTCGGGGTCAACAAAGCCTTGTGGACCGCTCTTCAAATCACAATCATTTGTTCCTCGTTTGTTCTGGAGAGAAGCGTGATTTATCTTATGTATACAGGTGTCACAACAAAACGGCACAAATAGTATACAGAGGTCCGAGAGGGAGACTCTGTCGATGTGAGCGGTCGCCTGTCTTCCCGGAGTCTTTCCCCATCTTCGAATTCTACGACGCGTGCGGGAAGTGTTTTTCGGCACCTCGCTTGGTGGTTCCCATCCCTCACCTCGCCCGCCCGGGCTCAGTGGGCTAACGCGTGCAGCCCCCTGTTCCTGACTGCCTTGCAGGAGGCTTGGTTTATCCCCGAGGCCATGGGCCTCAGACAGCCCGCGCCTGCGTGCGCCACAGGCATGAAATCATTGTTAAACACCTGTCTCTGCCCAAAACAAACTAAACACAACAATATAACATGAGGTCTTTGAACCTAACGGAGTTGTGTTACTTTAAACGGCAGGGAATGTTTCGGTTTAGAGGGCAGACTGCTTTCAGGGCCAAAGGGCAGACCCGCAGGGCAATGACCGTGTGGGAGAGGTGTGCTTCCACGCTTGGTGTGCGAACCTGGTTTTGAGTTCAATGAACAAAGGGGAGTGCGTGAAGAGACTCGGAGGCGAACGGACGCATCGCGTCGTCAGGCGGGCCGGCGAGACCACTGTCCACGGCCTTTCGCCAAGTACAGGACGGAGTTCTGCTGTGTGTGAGCGTGTCAGCTAAAGAAGCGGGCGCGAGGGCCAGGGGGCCCCGCCCATAGCGAGCCAGCCGACCGCCGGAACTCTTCCATCTTGGACGGACCGCGAAGAGAGACATCTACCCACTCGACTCGTCAGATGAGACTTCTCCGCACTCGCTGCTACTCCTTTAATTAGCATCATTTTGATTTTGCGTTAACTTCGTAACATCTCCATTAGTATCAAACTTTATCAACCCGCTCGTTCTGTACATAGCTTCATTTGTAAACCCTATTTTCGTAAGCGTTCTGTCCAATATTGCAGAAGCTATTTGCGAAGAGTGCATGTAACGTAATTATCTTTTCTGCACTAAAGTAAAGTTTCATTGTGTTCTCGTAGCTACGTCTCTGTCTCTCTTCATTGGTCAGACTCTCTACCAGGGCGGGGACCTATCGCTCGGTCAGTGGTCCATCCTATTTCCAACGTCACACCCGGAGAACTTTCTCTCGATCGTTTTCTGGTTGCGACAACAGGGAAAGCCGTTATTGGCTTCCCCCCCCTCCCACCCAGACACACACAAACTCGAAATGATTTAGGGCGTGCGTCGTCGATATCGTTACGCGACACCGTGACGTCACAAAGTTAGGTGATGTTACGGCGTCATGTGACATCGGAGTATTACGTGACGTCCCGCTGTATCGTGACATCTTGATGTAACATGACTGCATGATGTTAGCATGACTACGCTAGCAGTCACGTGACATCATTTACCCGGATAGTTTCGTAGCTATAGGCGAGTTTCCTTCCCCGACTAGACATTGGCGATGGCTCCTCCGCGTAAGGCGAGAGAGACACAGGTGTCAGGTTGCATTAGGTGTCCCAGCTATCGCTGTGAGTGTTCTCTAAATTCACACAGGAGTGCTCTCTTTTTTTTACCACACTGCCCTATCTACAGTTTGCAGAAACTGCGAGACCACAAAAATATTCTAAACAGAAAAACAATTTCCCGTGATTAAGAGCATTGTGCATTAAAGGGAGATGTGTCAATACTCTTTTTCTCACCCTCAAAATAGCAGAAACAATACTTCCTTGATTACATTTTTTTAAAGAATATACCAAAATTTACAAAACCATTACTTTGACGTGCGTGGACAATACACAGTTTGAAGGAGACGTAGTTGAATTACGAAGCTTGGAAAGCGTCTCCGCACTGGTGTGAATTTCCCATTCTATTCCGCCCGCACATTAAAAGTAGACCCCAAGTGGCAACAAATGACGTCACAGAAGCCGGGGTGTCATGCTGTTAGATGTCACGATCTTGGCAAATAAACGTAAGCGTCCTAAAAATAAATAAAAGAAAATAAAGCACGAGAACGCGAGTGTTGCGCTCGTCGGTTGTCCCGATTCCGGGCTCCTGAATTTCTCCGTGGTCTGGCAAGTCTTGGAGAGCAACCTGCAGCCGAACAGGCGTCTATACCACAATCACCACCGCTGGCTACTGTGACACCGCCATAATTGCGAGCGGCAACAGAACAATACTTTTATTACGTCATCGAGCGAAACTCGAAGGTATACTTTCTTTAGGATTTAGGACGCGGTATACACACACCAGTCGGAGTCGCGTTTGAGGCACAAATAAACCCTTTAAAAAAAAAGTACACGCCACCGCCTGTCCGCCATATTGCTTGCTCACACAGACTGAGCATGTTATTGGACACCGCCTGTCCGCCATATTGCTTGCTCACACAGACTGAGCATGTTATTGGACACCGCCTGTCCGCCATATTGCTTGCTTACACAGACTGAGCATGTTATTGGACGCCGCCTGTCCGCCATATTGCTTGCTCACAAAGACTGAGCATGTTATTGGACACCGCCTGTCCGCCATATCGCTTGCTCACACAGACTGAGCATGTTATTGGACACCGCCTGTCCGCCATATTGCTTGCTCACAGAGACTGAGCATGTTATGGACACCTCCTGTCCGCCATATTGCTTGCTCACAGAGACTGAGCATGTTATTGGACACCGCCTGTCCGCCATATTGCTTGCTCACACAGACTGAGCACGTTATTGGACACCGCCTGTCCGCCATATTGCTTGCTCACAGAGACTGAGCATGTTATTGGACACCGCCTGTCCGCCATATTGCTTGCTCACACAGACTGAGCATGTTATTGGACACCGCCTGTCCGCCATATTGCTTGTTCACACAAACTGAGCATGTTATTGACACCGCCTGGCCGCTATATTGCTTGCTCACACAGACTGAGCATGTTATTGGACACCGCCTGTCCGCCATATTCGCTTGCCTGGCCACAGACTGAGCATGTTATTGACACCGCCTGTCCGCCATATTGCTTGCTCACAGAGACTGACCGCGAAGCGAGCTGCTTTATTGGACACCGCCTGTCCGCCATATTGCTTGCTCACACAGACTGAGCATTGTTATTGGACACCGCCTGTCCGCCATATTGCTTGTTACACAGACTGAGCATGCTATTGGACACGAGCATGTTATCGTCCAGACTCGGACCCAATTACGTACTTCGTGTATCCAATGGACGGATGTATGGATGTTAATAACTACACTTTGTAACGGCCGGTAGCTTGCGCCACCTAGCCTCATCCCTGAGCAGTGGCGACGCCAATGTAGCTTGACGGATTTTTGAAAAGGGTCGTTTGTTGAAGTATTGAAACGAAATTCATACATTCTTCGGAAGGAAAAAATAATGAGGCTGAAGTAGGCTCGAGAGACGAGCTCACCCCAAGTTCACGCGCATCCCATTCTTCCTTGCAGTGTTTACAGCAGCTGCTTCATCGTCCTCCGACTCCACCGTGACATCAGCGTTCTGACTGAAGTGGTCTTCTTCCATGTTAAGGAACTCGTTCGTTGTTTCTGTTGGGTGGAAGCAGGTTCCTACAAAATAAACAATAACTGGATATGTTAAACACAAATTAAAAACAATAAAAAAACATGAAAAACGTTTTTTTATGCGTGCACAAATTTCTTTGTCTGTGTTCTTTTGTGTCAACACGTTTCCGTTACCGAGGTTCAGACTCGATCATCTAGTCATTTAAAGTTTATTTTATTTCTTATTGCGTCGGATGCCACAACTTTGCTGGGGCAAGCGAAAACACCACACTTCTATTTATTTCGACGAAACAACAATTAAAAAAACATTGGATCGTCGTCATTTTACTCTACGGAGGGTTTATAGTCCAGGGTGGCCAGGCTGACCCGGCCTAAGAGCCGCAAAGGAAACCACGAAACTTCTAAGAGCCGCCGAAAAGGGGGGGGGGACAAAACTGCTGCCTAATTATCCCCCCTCCCCCCCAAAAAAAACACAAAAAGCAGCTTGTGGGTCACAACTGCAAGCGGGTAAAAATAACAATGAGAATGTTCCTGTTCCCTTGTGAACTTGAAAATAACGTCTGTGACTAGTGGAAGCTATGAATGAAATCAACCCGGGCTTCCGCAATCTTCAACAAGAAACAATATGAGGGAACATCTGTTACCTAAAGGGGACAAGTATCACCGATGAGCGACAAAGGCCGCGAGACAGAATATTTTCGACCCCAAGCCAAAACTCATGCATGTTTTGACAGTCCCTGTGTTCCCCAACAATGAAAGAAACAGGATCTGTGGAAACATACGAGCAAAAAACCGTTTGACTGCACGTAGGCTGCCAAACCGCAAGCTGTTCTTTATTCTGAAATCCGTTCCTTCTTTCCTGGGAAAACGCAGAAAATGGCGGGGGGGGGGGGGGGGTTCCTCTTACGAGGGATCCGCGAGCCGCACCGTGACCAGCAAAGAGCCGCATGCGGCTCGCGGGCCGCGGTTTGGCCACCACTGGTTTATACGCTTACACTACACCGATTTTTTGAGCTACCTCATCTAAGGGTATAATCTGAATGCGCATGACTTTCAGATTCCGAAATGCTATCTCGTTCCCCCAGATTCACTCTAGATAATTTTTTTAAAAAAGTGACATTTCGTTTGCTACCAAAACCAAAACTTCGTTCACCCTAGTCTTTCCCCAGTTTTCCCCACCATCCAAACGTGACGTCACTGGCGGCAAGCGAGGCGCGCGGTCGGCAATCGGGTACGCTGGCGCCGGCCTTTCTCACGTCTAACGGCGAGAAAACGGGGCCATTCGTTCTATCTGAAATTGTTAATTGATTGGCAGTACGAATGAAAAGAAAGTGTATTATTATTAGTAGTAGTAGTAGTACTTATTCTTATTATTATTATTATAACCTTTATTTGGACAAAGCATGACCTTGGCCTAGAAGCTAAACTATGAAAAGAAAAAGAGAAAAACGAAGCAATTGGGATTTTGAGATGACCGGTTTTGCAACTTGGTGCGCCTGGCGGCACGCCAGTTTCGAAATCGATAGCGTAAATCCGTTCTCCTTCTACCAAAGGCTGGCAGATACGCTGGTGAAGAAAGGTCAAAGAGTCACGCAGTGCACGTTTTGGCGAATTGCCCAAGCACCACGGAGAGTGCTCGGAATGTGGGTACAGGTGCCCCACACGCTCGTATTACCTGAAGGAAAAGTGGCATTTGTTTTAGATTTTATTTAGAAAAGTTGCTGTTGGCAGACGCCAGCACGTGTAACTACTCTCGTAGCATGCACATGCTCCTTGGTGCTTCGGTAATTTGGCAAAGCATCTAAAGACCATTCCAGAACAGCGCTTCTGGTCGGCGCCATTGTCAGCGTTCGCGTGTGTGACGCGTGCTTTGCTCGCCTTCCGAAGCGACGAACATGCGCGTGCTGGGCTGTGACCTAACACATGTAGACTGCGATTCTCGTAAACACTGAAATGTATAAAATGGAATGAACCGCATCCGTGTAGTCTAGACGGCAGGGTCACTGCTTCACGAAGATCGTGCTAAAATGATAATTAAAACATCTTCGCAACCACCAAACGAAACATCAAGGTGCAATGAAATACGTATAAAATGCACGCACTATTCATCTTCAAGTATACACATATATTTGCTTGAAGATTCAATAGTGCGTAAAGTACAGAATTGCATCTAAAATGTTTAATTCAAAACAAGTTAACAAACATTTTCCCCGAAGAAATATTGATACCCATACTTTTTGGTTTGTTTGTCTGTCGAGAGTAGAATGCAAAGCATTCAAACTCTCATCCACGAGTGCGCACATGGGGAAGGGGGTAATTCTATACAGGATTTTATTATTATTATTATATTATTATTACGTTTTGCTTTTGCACAGCATCTATCCGCGGTAAATTTAGACGCCTCCCTACAACGACATTAATTACTATTTTCATGGTTTAAAAACTTTTCAATTAAATATAATATTTATCTGCAATAGAAAAACACAAAATATAATTGCACGCCAACCATTCAACAAACAAACCAGGCAACGGCTCTATCGTATATTAATGGAGCTCAACACTTTCCTTCTAAACCTCTGTAATGGCAGACACGAATTGTGTCGAAAGTCATGTCTAAACTCAGACTTGAACTTTAGACGTTTCAGTTTTCGTTTTCAACGGATCAGCCGCTTGATTTGAACTCCGAGAGTAGTGCGGGCTAGATTCGATATCTCAAACAGACATAGTGTTTATATATATAAAAATAAATAATCACTGAAGCATTTTTGAACAACAAATGTGATTGCACCAAATGTCGATTAACGCTATAATGTGCACTATTTTTCTCGATAGTATTAGCGTTCCTCTTTCGACGGAGTTCGTAGTGGTCACAGCCGGCTTGAATCTGCGATTGCCACTCTTGAAGCTGTTCCAACTGCAGAAGGATACTCAACTCTGAGCACGCGGCTGTAAAGTATTCCGAGGAGAGGCGAGAATGCTTTCATGTGACACTAGTTCTTTCGGCACACAGCTAGCGCGAAAGCACACTGACGTGGCCGAGGCTCCACTCCTGACGGTAAGTGCATTTTTTTTCTCCCACAAAAACAAGTGTAAAATTAGGTTTTTTCTAGCAATGTTCGTACAAACTACCGCCGAGCACAGACTGCTACATCTTGCAAAGGATCTTTCAACCTTCAAGCTGCGTAAAATTACTCTCAATCTGGCGACCAGGAAAGCCGCCTAGCGGCTGCCCGGATCGCTCGACCGCCTTCCCACCGCTGACGTACACGGGTAGGGAAAAGTAGGGATTTTTCATTGTTGTATTAGTAAAGAGTCGTCTTCCGGAATCCTCGCGGCCGGCGTAATTTGAAAATACAACAAATTCACGAATTGTTTTTATTTTGATAAAATACTTTGTTATCAATTGAGAAACGGTTATTTATGCGGTCTGCCAATTTCCAGCAAAATCGAAGACTAAACAAAATTATAAAAAATTGCCGGAGTTCGCTTACACAAACCGCACATCTGGTTCGGGCCGCGGAACCGAGCGTTAGACGTTGCGTAGTTTATTTTCTCGATTAAAAAAAAATAATATATTTATTTCTTTGGGGAATCGTGTGCTTAAGAAAAGGAATGTAAATGTCAACAAGAATATTATTTCAAATTCGGCAAGCATCTTTTTTTTTTTTAGAGGCACATTTTTTGGTGAACTTTGATATACATTTTGCATCCCACGTAACAGGAATAAACATAGCTGTGTTTGTTTCTACATCCACAAGAAACAACCAGGATTGTTGCTGCCTAAATGCAGCCCTGCACTGAACCTGAACGCAATTCAAGTGAACAGGGTACGTAGCTTTTGTTTAGTATATATAAAATTTCTTAGCTCTCACTCCATCATGGTGGAGGTACTATTTTCCGAGTAAAGAAGTCAGGACCTGCCGCTTTGTTGCAAACCTGCCAATCGCAAATCTTAACCATGATTTTTTATTTGCTTAGTAATTATATTCGCCGTAATTTCAATTTTCGTGGAGATACGGATGTTATTTTCTTTATTATTCCACTCAAATATTGTTTATATATTATCTATTTCCGAAAGTGTATACTTATTTCGCCCATTATATTAAAGGCGAACAGAACAGAGTTCCAGTTACGTTTATCCTTCAATGGCATCATACTTCTACAACTAAAAACATTTTCTCACCTCTTGCTCGTATTCTGTCTTCTGGGAACTCTTGAGCATATCCGCTAGCTCCTTAGAGTGTTTTTTATACATGTGGTCCTAGAAAAGACGAAGTAAAAATTAAACGAAATAATAAAATGTTTTTAAAGACCCATTAAAAACAGTTATAGGCGATTGATACTAGTAAACAAATGTCCTACCCGCTAAGGTGGAAATTAATTATATAAAAACAATTGTGAGCCATTCTTACTCTGTGGAGGTGGTTGGCCAAAGAAATTGTAGAGAACCACCACAAATGTTTCACTGAGAAACAGGAAAGCACTTCACCAAATGTTTCACCGAAAAGCACAAAAGCACTTCAAAAAATGTTTATTTACAGTGTACATACATCATTTTGAAACTTTAGTGATTGTTGCTTCGTGATCACTATGATATACAACTAATGGGTTCCATTACAACTTTGGAGAGATTCTTGTTAAAGTTAAATCTATACATATAATGCTTTCAAATCAGTGACGTCACCCGACCAGAGTGGAGAAGGCCCATTGTTCTCGGATGTATCTCCATTCTCCAGGGCTAGTGGCAGTATCGCGATACAAATGTATCGCGATACTATCTCAGAGATACTTTTGAGTATCTGTATCTCTGTATCGAAATACATTTCAAAAATGTATTTGTATCTCAGTAGTGGAATGCACTTGCTATGTATCGGTTGTAACGCGATACTCGGCCAGGCAAAGGTATCTCGTTGCATTCGGGGGGGGGGGGGGGCAGCGTTTTGAAGACGTCACCAAAGGAGATGAAAAGGGCCCAAACAAAAAAACCCTATTTTTCTGGAGAATGTCAACCTCGCCTTTGCTGTCCGCTTTATTTTACAGCGGACAGCGGTTTATTGTCCTGACGGCAATCGTCAGGTTTCCTTCATAGAGAGGATGCTGTGAGACGTCTAGGGTTCACTCCTTTTGTGAAACAATCGTCCTTCTTTGTCCTCGTATGGGGTTCACTGGGGAACATAATGGTTTCTTATCCGTATCAGGAAAAGCAACTATGGAGGAAGAGGAGTTCGAGACGAAGAGAAAGAGGAGGTATCGCCTCATCATTTTCAAAATGGAAAATGATGAGGCGATACTCGCCATCTGTTCTTACCCCTTCTTCAAACTGCGATGGACATCCAGCGAAGTGGCAAACACTTTCGACTTTGAGAACTTAGCTAGTACGCGCCGCCGAGAGTCACGGACCAGACCCAAAGGACCCAAGCGACGAGGCGTCTTCATCAACGATGAATCACGGGTTCTACGACTTTGAAGATGGCAACTCTTCGGTTTCGGCACGGTCTGAACAGACTCGCGTGAGAGGCGAGGTCTTCCGCTATCTTAATGATTCGAGAAAAGATGTCTCCATGCTCCAGAAATTCCCAGCCATGAAGGCGGTATTTATTCGTTTTAATACGAACTTATGCTCCTCTGCAGCGGTGGAGAGACTTTTCTCGTTCGCGAGTCTTGTACTAAAACCGAACCGTCGCTGTCTTGACGACGAACTGTTTGAGAAGCTTCTCCTACTCAAGTGCAATTAATTTCATTTTTCCCTGTTTGCGAGAACCTTTCATGAATAAAGAGAGATGTTTTTCTCGCTTGAAAATTCAGGTTTGTTCGTTTCTTGCGCCACCATTTGGGACTCGCGTTTTATGGGTCATTGCGTAGCTTATAGTGCATTCTTAAATATTTTTACGGAACATGACGTCATTCGAGGAATAAAAGTATTTCAGTATCTGTATTTTAGTATCCGCATTTCATTTTCTGTATTCTCGGATACATTTTTCCTCTTTTTGCAGAGTATCTCCGAAATATCCCCATACAGCAAAAAGAAATGTATCTCAGTATTTCTATTCCAGTATACTTTGTTAATATATCTCAGTATTTCTATCCCGGAATACTTTTCTGAGTATCTCTGCCCAGGCATGCCATTATCACACGTTTCGACGTCTTTCCTTGATCAAAATGCATATTGAGACGACGGGGTGTATATGCATTTTCATACAATGAAGCGCTTTTACATGAAATTTTTCTGCACACGGATACGAAAAATGCATGGAACCATAGCCATATACAGCTTCGCTGTAAAGCACGAACGTACCTTACGAACGCGCACAATATTTCGTAGGTTGATGCATGTCTAAATAAAACTAACATTTCTATACCTCCAATAAATGATTAAAAAGACCTCTTTCTGAAAGTCACGTGCTGAGTATTAGAAGGTTGGAACCACCACACAATGGCGGAACTGACATTGTGGAACGTGCAAGTCATTCCACAACATAGCAAACGTCGGAGTGCGGCAGAACTGGGTAGTATCGCGATACAAATGTATCGCGATAGTATCTCAGAGATACTTTCAAGTATCTGTATCTCTGCATCGTGATACATTTGAAAAATGTATTTGTATCTGAGTAGTGAAATACATTCACAATGTATCGCTTGTATCGCGATACTTTGCCAGACTTAGGTATCTCGTTACATTTGTTGTCCTTTTTAAGATAAATTTAAAGGGTAAAAACATGTGTTTAGTGCAAAGTGCTTCGAAATTTATAACATGAACCCGCCTGATAACATAATCTAACTCAGTCACCGACATAAAAGAAAACTGTGGTTTAAAGAAGGTTACTAGCAAGAATAACAAAATCAGCTACACTCGCCATGCCCTCCACTGTTTCCAATTTAGTTGAGCGAACGCTGTAAAGGAGTTGAGTGGAGAAAAAGTACGAGCCTGTTGTCCAATCTCCCCACACAATGGGTTACTCAGAAGCATATAAGACGACGATTTGAGATGCGCTCTCACGGCAAAACAGGGCTCATTTCCGGACAGACGCCTTTTGCCAAGCATGGTACGCAGTCTTTACCGTTCTGTAACTATGTGGTTCAACGGGGCTGACATGTTTTTTTTAGCGGCATTAATGATAAATGATGAGTTTGAGGCAAGGGGTAGGCATAATTGGCACAAAAAGAGGAGAACAAGCATAAATTACCATTCGCATTCGCCACAAACTACACTCTCCCAACGTAGCGGGAATAAATGTATTTATGTAAGTATCTGTATCTGTATTCTGGAATACTTTATTGTCGTTTCTGCTGGAGTATCTCAGGGATATCCCGTTGCGTAAAAGACAAATGTATCTCAGTATCTGTATTTGAGCCCTAAAACGCCTATATCTCAGCATATGAATTCCGGAATACTTTTTGGGGTATCTCTGCCCAGCCCTGGACATGTGGCAACGCTATAGTCGGTCACAGGTTAAGAGTAAGTGAAAACTCCTCCCATCTCGTTCCTCTTTAGGAACGAGGTGGAGGAGTTAGGAACGAGATGGAAGGAGCTTTCACTACTTAACCTGTGACCGACTATAGCGTTGGCCGCACTCCAGGGCTGGACAAAGATATTCCAAAAAGTATTCGGGAATTCAAACATTGAGATACATGCGTTTTAAGGCTCAAATACAGGTACTGAGACACATTTGTCTTTAACCCTCTTTAGCACAGCCAACGGCGGAATGGAGGTCTCCTCCTCTCCAGAATTCGCTCCGCTAAAGTGGAATGAGGTGGGTGTGTTTTAACCATGTAATCAAACCAAACGCATAAAATGTGCCGTGACGTTGCGGTTTATTTTAATTTTTTTGGTCTGCCATTGTGCAGGGATCTCACAGTTGCCAACACCAGGCAATCTCTCGAAAGGGGTTTATTGAACTCAATCGAACTGTAATCCAAGTCAGGAACACGTTAAATTACTGATATTGTTTTTTGTTTGTTTTTTGCTTTCCAGCGCGTCAAATTTCTAAAAATCCGCGCCGGCCTTTTCACACTCTCTGGCCATAGCAAACTTGATAAGCTATTCGTTTTTTTTTTGCTTTTTTCTTTACAAATTAGTTTATAGTTTGATAGAAGATCATCACGCATCCTACATCTGGAAAGCCTTCCACCATCGTACGGGTCATAACCTGAATGTAAGTGTGCGAAAGCAAGATCCGACACTTCTCATAACGTTTTTTAACGTGTTCCAATTAACCTCAGACTCCGGGATCGTCGCAGCTATTGACCGCGCGACAAAGTTTACAATACTTTCACGCTATAGCAGATGTTACGTTGGAAGCCATTTTAAGTAACGTCTCCATGAAAGTATTTAAAGGAGCTGTGCAACAATTTCAGTTTTTTTGCTTAAATAACTTCGGGAGTTGGTGTCTCGACCTTCCTGAAGTAAAGAATAAGAAAACGCTTTTGCCTGCATGTCCCTAGTTCTTATTTTAAAAATTGACAAAGATTGAGGTTTTCGGCACCTCCTCAACTCCTTCACCGTCTACCGAGTCACGTGCGCAGTGACGTGAAAGGAGGACGCGCGGGGTTCTGGTGAAGCTTCCTCTCTAGAGCTATGAGTGAGCAGCGAAGAATTCACCCGCTCGTGACCACGTGACCTAGTGCTTGCGCAGCGCGATCAACATGGCGAGAGGAGGAAAGTCTCGTCCGGGTCCGGCATCCCCGTCCGGCTCTGCCCCCGTCCCCTTCCGGCTTCTGGCGGCTTTTCACGGTAGCAGACAGAGCTGACGGTTTTGTTGACCTCAGATAGATGGCGCCACTAAAACTCCACAAAATAAGTTTTGTCGATGATACCAGGTTTTTGTAGCATTTATATTTATGTTCAAACGACAAGGTTTATAGAAAAGTTACCCTTTATCGAGCAGGTACTTGCACAACCTCCTGTATTTTTACAAGTCCCCATTGACGTCACGCCGCGTTTCTCATGGCCGCCGCTCGCGGCTGCAGGTCGGGAAATATTATAATTTTGCCTCGATTACGCGGCGAAATCGCAACATTTTGAAGGAAGGAGTTGTGCTTTCTGTCCTTTGTGGTAAGATAAAAATGTAAAAAGTAAAAGATGCAAATTCTTCCAGCGTTAAATTCGTTGCACAGCTCCTTTAATGGATACATAAATAGATACAACTTTTTTAAAATGTAATCTACCTCGAGCTGAGGGCATTTCTGTGCAAGCATTTGTATTAGTAAACCCTTTCTATGCAACTACATTTGGGGGCACAAAAACGTTTTGTTTGTTGGGACGTTTTTTATATTCAAAAAGTTTTATTGGCAAACATGGATATCAAGCTTATGCAATACCAATCATGACCGTTATTCTTACAATGGTTTCACGACTTACCTTTAAGTTCAAAAAATCTCCGTTAGATCCGCAAAACAGACACAGAATCTTAAGTTTCTTGGCAGCATTATTCGTTTGCCCAACTGCATTCCGTAGCTGAAATCAAAGGACAGATATTTATCATTTTTAATTATCTAGGCATATGTATCATGTCATCCTTTGCTGCGTTTGTCGTATGGCAGGCATGGTGTCGGAATCAAAGAGCATCCAACTCTTGCGGGTTGGATATGCGGTAACAGTTTTTGCTAAGGAGTCTACAACACCAAAAGAACAAGATACGTTCTGCACGGTTAAGCAGTGTCAACGTTTAATATACACATACATAAGGAATACATGAAAATCCTCATGATCAGCAGACCATACTTTGATCAAATGCAACGCCTCTCATAACAGTCTTGTGCAATAACACAGATTACTCTGACGTCGTTACCTCTAAGTGACGACGTTACAGCTTGCCTATTGCTACTCGGATAATGTAGAAAAGGTATAGTATTCGAATAGAAACCGAGCTCCAACTTGAATGATTAGTGGGTCGACGCAAAGCTGGCTGGCTGCCTCCATACGTGTTAGAATGCCGAATTCCGGCATCCGGCGTTCTTGTTCGATTCTTGTTCGAACAGTGAATAGACACAAATGCAGTTAGCTTTGCGCCTGCCTGCTAATAATTTCAGTCCGAGCTCGGAGCTCTGACTGTTACCGCACGTTCGCGTTTCTTTCTTTCTGTTTCAGACCGTATAGGAGAATCTTTAGTTTTTCAATATTTGTCGTGCCCAACTCCGGGTTGTTTTTGTTTATTCGCAATCTCAATTATAAACAAAATACCACGACATGGTACCCACCGCCTCTGGCTGTTATGTGGTCGCCATGATAGTGGCAAGCGAAATCAGTTCTTTGCAATCTCTGCAAAGTCCATGTCCTCGACATTTATTTTCCAGAGGATATATCGCATTGGAAACGCAGCCACATCCGTGGCACCTCATCTTCTCTGGAATACTTGTTCCGTAGAAGTAGTAGTCTGTGCTTGACCATTCCATGTGTTCCACTTTAAAAGTCACGCTCTCTTTCCTGGAACTGAAAAACTTCAACCTCAGTTCTTCGGTACGTTGTATAAAAAAAATCTCACGATATTAAACTTTTTTAAGAACTTACTTGGCCCATTCTTCGCGACAAAAACGGCGGCGTTTTGCCCGAAAGATGGTCACACCAAAAGCCATCAAGCACGCGCCTCGAAAACACAATCAAAGCAAAGCAACGCAGATACTTCGTCACAGAAGCCTGCGGGTGCGCTCAAGGTCAAAGCGGATGCGCTTCAGAAATAAAACACAAAGAAAGCAGAGCAACGCAATGCATCGTCACGGAAGTCGTCGTGAAGCCGGCGGGATTCGCTGCGCCTGCGCAGTAGGGGAGCGTGATGTCACCAACGGAGCGCCGTGTGAAAACGGAAGACGTGGCGCACAGCTTGTAGGAATGCGCTGCATGTAGGAATGCTTTCGCATTCTTACACTTAAGCAGTATTAAGTGTCTCTACCGAATCTTATTCATTTCATGAGACCTTTGGCGTAGTTTGTAAATTATCTCAGTCATTACGAGATGTTCCGAGGTCGCAGAAATCACTTTACGCCGTTATGCCACGGAAGGCGCAATCAAACAAACCAATATAAAAGCATCTAAAGCGCCCCGTGTTTTAACCGCCCCTGAAATTTGCTTGCATAGCGATGTTTTCTTAGTGTCGCAATAAAAATATAGAGGACGCTATCATTTGCATGAATTAAATACAAGAACTGCCCGTATGATGAATTATCGAATTGACTGAAACGATCAGCTAAGTTTCTATCTATTCATTTTATGGGCCACGTCACAATCGTAGTGTTGGAACCTGGCATTATTGTAAACTGACGTAATGAAAAAAATGGTGAGAAGTAAATTGATTTGAGATGTCCACTATTCAGTTCTCGTGTCGTTTGTGTAGTGCTATGCTTGGTTAGCGCCAAAATTGCATCGACACGGCGCACGGCGTCTTTGCGAGTTCGCTGTCCCCGGCTAAAGCAATCACGGGCAGCGATTGCCTCAAGCTCCTGCCCTTTTTGTGTTTAGGCGTGATTGGTTTAGCCGTGATAGCACAACGCACAAAGACAACGCCGAGCGCCGTGACGAGTTGGCAGCTCCACATGGCGCGCTTTTGCTCGCGTCTGCGTCGCGTCCTGCGCCTGCGGTTTGACGTCACTTCCGGCGCCGGGACGAAACGGAGCGTTTTTAGGCGCATTCCGGCGTATCTGGAGGAGCCAGATATTTTGCGTCCAGGCGCCGCGTCTCGCGCTGCGTCCAGAAAGCGACAACCAATGAACGGCCGTGTTCACTAGTTGCAAGGAGCGTTTGAATTTTCTCCATTGTTTTCGCCAATGTAGGACTAGTTTTCGCCTCGAAACTTGCGACAATAACGCAAGTTTCGTTTTTTTTGTTTTTTTTGCGCGTATGTTGCTTTTTGTGCATTATTTCTGCGGGTTTAAGGAAATATCTTTGTAGAGATGGCTGGCTGGCTGGCTGCACCATTTTGTTTTTTGTGGCCCCTTTGTTTGCCGTGTTTGTGCAGGCATAAAAATTGATGTGCCTCGTTGTTGTTTGTCCTACGTGGGGGCGAGTCTGGTTTTAGTTCATTGTATTTCTCTTTGAATACAGTGTTTTGTACCGCTTATGGGATTTTATGTTTGATCTTTCATGATCAAGTAGTTTTCGCCCTCTGAGACTTTCATTTTGTCTGGCCGTGGAGAGGGCGGGGGCTGTCGCCTTGTCAGGCATGCCGATGCCTTTTGTGGCGGCCCCCCAGACAGCTGTATTCCTCGACGGTTGTCTAAATAAAATTTGATTTGATTTGATAATAATTTTTATTTGCACAAATTGCGATACCCACTCTGCAGCGTGCAAAGCTAGGCAGAAAAGTTGAGACCCTTACGCAGGTGCGCCTGCTAGCCCACCGCCAAGTGGGAAAGGGATACGGGAGAGAAAATAAATACAAACACTCAAAACAGCAAGATGCACATACAAAAACGGGTAACAACCCTGTGCGATTCCAAACAAAGCGCGCGCGCACGCGCACGCACGCACACACTCGCGCGCGCGGAATTTACAAAATTTTTACGTCCGCGGGCTTAAATAAAAACAGCTTAGGCCCCGCCAACGCTCGCAGCAGGGCGAACATGGGTACTTACGTCCTTCCCACCGCGGACATCCGTTTACCACACCTTTTGCACAAGTCCTGCACTCTGGCAGGCGAAACTTAAAGAATACAAGGACACCGAGAGACAAAGGTACATACAAAATTAATACTATCGGCAACAACGCAACCTCTAGCGGCCAGCTGCAAATGTTTTGGCGCGGGAGATGGTGATGCCGATGGCATACCGAAAGGTGGATGAGGCATACACACTAAAAAGGATGAAAATTAGTGAAATTGAGCTTCATTGCAATTGCTGTAATAAAAATGCGTGCTTACTATTAATAAAACTAAATATTACGGCATGTAGCCATCATTTAACGCGCGATTTCTATTTAAAATTTGCTTTTGTTCCTTATGCGCATCTGGCTACGTTGGGCAGACGCTTTGGAAACGCAGACGCGCAGCGCTGCCCGGTAGCGCTGCTGTGATTTGACTGGGCGCGGTTGGCTGAGCCGCGGCAGCCGAGACGCGCGTTAGACACGCCGAAAGCGCTGTGGCGAGCTTACTTTTTGGGCTGCTTGATCGCTTCCATCGGATCCCAGCAACCAGGTTGCGTTCGGGTCTTGTCGTGAAACCGAGAGGTAATTTCAAACCTGAATGCCAAAGCAGGTCCTAGTCCTCCCTGGCCCTATTCACAATATTGTGTGTGTGCGTGCGCCCGTGCGTGCGTGCGTGCGCGCGTATGTGCGTGTGTGTGTGTGTGTGAGTGTGTGTCTGTCTGCTTGTGCGTGTGGGCGTGCGTGTATGTGTTCATGTATTCGGTTGTGGCGATCACCTCTTGTTCTCGTCGGACTGCAGTCTGCCCTCTCGTCAATGTCACGCTGCTGGGATAGCGAAGAGTGTGGTTAATTATTCTAGGCATCATCATTAGGCAGAATATGGGCCGCCGGTTCGTGTGAACTCAAGATCAAGCATAAAAAAGAGGGAAAACAAATGGTCTTATGAATATCGCGAAAACGCTCGCAATATTCTTGAAACTCGTTTACATTATTTTTTTCGCTCGCTAACGACAGCCCACAAAAGTTAAATTACCTGCAATTGCAGTTTCGCACAAAAAATTAGTGAAACAAAAACAACACGTTATTTACAGTTTTTGTGTACGAGTCGTGATGCCTTAGTATACAGGGTGTCTGGAGTCATCGAGGCTCGATCTAAAATGGACCGTAATAATCGACGCCTGCACGAAGCAATCAACTTTTCGTCGAAGGTATATATTTCACAGGTCCGCTGTTTCTTGTAATATTTCAAGGGCAGCTCCCTTTCTGTAAAAAATATAGGTCAAGAAACTTGCCAGGGTCAACGGCGGGCGGCGACGCAGACGACTGAGTCGAGCGATGGGGCGCGTTTGGCGCACGTATTGATAGATGGTGTCGGGAGCAGCGTCGGAAGGTGTAGCCGACCAGCGAAAGAAAGCAGACGACACGCAGACGAAATCCGTCGGCAGCAAGAACGCCGTCGCTATGCAACAGCGTATTTTTTTTTTAACTTCAAGTTTTGCTTTATTGTTTGCATTTATTTTTAAACTAAAGGTACACTACAAAAAGATTATCTTCATTTTAGTAAATCACGGTCGTCGCAGTAGCGAAGTCTCGATCAAGGAGGTAGCGCCATCTATCAATACGTGCGCCAAACGCGCCCTGCCGCTCGACTCAGTCGTCTGCGTCGCCGCCCGCCGTTGACCATGTGCAAGTTTTTGGCCCTAATTTTACAGAAAGGGAGCTACCGTTTGTAGTTTTACAAGAAAAAACGGACCTGTGAAATACACCTTTGACGAAAAGTTTAGATTGCTTCGTGCAGGCGTCGATTTTTACGGTCCATTTTAGATCGAGCCTGGTGACTTCAGACACCCTATATATTGTCTTGGCATAGTTTTCTTTGTATGTGCCGACCATACTGTGACCAACTAGTTGTTCTGGAGCACGAAATAAACAAAGCACTGAGAATATTATTTTCCTATTTTTACTAGACTGTAAGTGACGTAGAGTGACGCACTTGAGTCATAAATGCATTCCCGCGTAATGCACTGGGCATAGCAAGAACATCGAATGGGTTCTGCAAGGTCCGTTGCATGCTATCGATAATACTAAGGCTTATTTTATCTAACATATCAATACGCTAAAAAAGGACTAGAATATTTTAACAATAGCTTCTTCGCATGAATTCATAGGGTTCTCTGTCGTCTACATCTCTTCCAATACGGTGCGAAGGAAGACCCTATTATACCTGGCCCCAAGCACTCAATGAAAAACGTCCCCAACAAAACGTTCTATGATTAAAGGCGCAAAGAGACGACCATTCGATGGCATTTATGCTCCACGATAGTTTACGAAGAAAAAAACGAGTATCGAACTGCAGAAGCTCGCCGCCCCCTCAAAGCTGGTTCAAACAGCTATTATGGAGGCACCATCACAGCCGAACTTTATTACCTGTAGTAACGCACTGCACTTCTATACGACACTCGCCTTCTTACAAGAATAGTGAATTGCTCTTCTCTTTTATGTATCTACGCTGGCAGGCCACGCCCAGTACACGTATCGTGTGACTATCGTTAAAATACTTGCGACATTAACGAACCACAAACAACCTTTCTTACTTCCTTTTGGAACCCTGACTAAAACTGTATCTCTTCCCGACACAAAAACGTAGTACACAAAGAAGTTACTTACGCCTTCGTACGTCCCTTGGAAGCCATTTCAGGCACTGCACGAAACAGGAAGATTGTCTGACGCCGCCTCCCTCCTCGACTGACGCTCTTATCAAAGCTAGTGATAACGCGAAAGCGAAGGCCGCGGAAGCCAACTGGATCAACTACGTTGCGGACACCGTGGTTGCGGAACTCTCGCGAATAAACGAACCCCCCCCCCCCTCTCCTCCCAAAGGTCACCACCAGTCGATCGGAGCGCCATCCACAGGTTGTGATTCAAAACTATTATCTTCGGAGACGCTAGAACATAGAGTTATTACAATAAACGCTAGACGTTCAGGTGGCGCTAGTGTGCTGTTGCATTTTGAAGCAGACAGCTAGCTGTCTAAATTTGACTTCCGGTAATGCATTCCTATGGGAAAACACACATGTGTTTTCTCTTCGCACTCGATTATAAGAGCAAATTCTGCTTAGTGTTGTGAGAGAAGAAGTTTGGGACGTTTTACATTTGGATGTACAAAAATATGTGTTAGTTAACGCGTTTTTCTATGAAATTGGTGACGTTGAAAACTGCGCTAAAATAGCCCAATGCACATGTATAATACGTGTTGACGTTACAGATTGTTATTGTAGGCACGTATTTACGCATATAGTCAATGCTATGAAGCACGCAGAGTGAATCAGCTTGACAAAACACCGAAAGGATGCTAATATATGCCAAATCAAGCAATCAAAACAAACAACAAGAACGAAGCGTGGAGTTATGGAACGAAGAACACGCACTGGATTAGTAACAAACTGTGCATTAGTAAGAAACTGCATTTCCTTCATCTGAATGCTATTATAGCTGGAATAAATCCTACGCACTTTTAATTGTTCTTTTAGAGCGCAACTCTTAGGCGCCCGTTTGTAGTACGTAATTCAACAAAGTACAAT
>JAZHYW010034936.1:0-27120 GCA_037355805.1 Ixodes ricinus | reverse complement strand
AACAACCACATGTGCTTTAATAACATTAAGAGGATTTTACAAGGAAGTAGCGGACACATTGGACTTTCTAAGAACAAGGTTTGACCAAGCCTTTTTGGCCTCGTGCACTAAAAAGAAGCTAACCAAACATCTGCTAGTTTCATTGTTCCCAGATCCCGTATTTCGTGTATTTCCTTATGGGCCTCCACTAAATTGCAAACCGGATGTTTTAAAAAGGGTTAAACTAATGCCGATACCACCGAAGTGTAAAACTTTCTTTTATCGATTTCACTCTCGTACCACAACTGTAAAAGAGTGGCTCGACTTACGCGGGATGGAAACATACGGAAGCACTGATTGTAGACTTTGCAAAGTTACCGAAACGTTCACCCATGCTTTTATTCTTTGTGTCGACGCTGTATTCTTTTGGGATGTTTTCAAACGGACGCTGAAAAAGACTTTGAAGTGGAAGAGACAAACCTTCGCTACTTGCATTTTGCCGAACACCTCGATACCATTCAAGACATTTTAGTAGTTCTAGGTCTTTATAGTTTGTGGAAAACGCGTAAAGTGGATAATGAAGCAGGTGTCGCGAAGCCATCCTGGGTAAATTTTAAAAATATTGCCATTCAAGTAGGTCAGGGCATATTGGCACGCTGTGATGAAAATGATGAATGGAAAGACGTCGTAAAAATCTCAGTCGTTCCCCTGATATTATATAATCGATGACAGCACCAGTCGATCTAGAAAGTATCATTGACACCTTCCTCTTTGAGATGAGCGTTGTGGTTTTGTAAATTTCTATTGTATAATGTAACGAGAATGAAACGCACTGCTTGTATGTAACGAAAAGGTAACGCATTGCATGTATATAATGTAACGCATTGCTTGTATATATTCAAACGGAAATGTAGAGCCCTACCTGTATATAGTGTAACGCTTTACTTGTATAGAATAATGTAAATTATATTTGTTTTAAACATGCTGTAAATAAACGTCTGAAAAAAAAAACTGCCTTCATAGCTCTGTGGTTAGCGCGTCTGCCTGCTGATCAAAGGGTCAACGGTTCGAATCCCAGCCGGCGCCGGTCTTTTTTATTTATTTATCGACCCGCGGCGTAAGAGGTTAGATAGCCAGATAGATACATAGACGAAAAGTGCGTGAAGTAGCCAAAGAATGCTATTCGCATTAATATTTTTTATTTTCCTAAGAATATCTGCTCCAAAAATCCACTGTTGTTGCTCCGAAACACTGTCTTGGCTGCTCCAAAAGCCGCTTTTGCTGCGATAAAACACTGTTTTGGTTGCTCCGAAACGTGCGCCAAAATGGCTTAGGCCAATCATATCACTGATAGCTGGTTTTTGCTTCTGCGTGCCTAATTGTTTTGCACTTTTTTTTTGGTCAACACTGTGCTGCGGATGTATCCTCTCTACTTTGAGATTTAGCACTGCCTGAGCTTGATTTTGGAGATAGTGTTTGCTTGTTTACAGGGTTGCGCGAAATACATCTATACTTCGTCCACACTACGATGGACTAAAGGCAAAAGATGCGGACCCCCAGATCCAATCACGAGCCACTTTGAAATTGCGTGGTATTCCGCTTCATCGCACGTGTCGGCGCCCACGACTAATGGGGAGGGGCGGACAGTGGTTCTAATTACACTGAGTGACTCACCAATTTTTACATCGCAAAGAAAGCCACAACACACAGGCCCTTTGCAGTGTCGAAGCTACAGAAATAATGCAGCTCCCTTGATTCGGAGCATTATTCGTCCACCCCTAATCAATGTTAAGCATGTCATAGTTTAACGTGTAACGTGATTGGACCTGGCGGCCTGTGACTTTGACCTTTAGTCTATCGTAGGATGACACAAAGTATAACAAATTATGTACTTTAAGGTTATGTACTTCAAATAAACCTCTACAGTTTTTTTTAAATCTTGTATACATTGCTTTTAAAACAGTAATCGGAGGGGCATCAGTTTTTTTTTCAAAAATGGCGGAAAATATTGAATGAAGTCAACTGGCCACAGAGTAGTTTTACTCTCGCTGACGAACTATTTAAGACAATCAACTAATAAGGCACTTGTTTCTATCAATCTTACAGCCGCCATTACTTCACTGAGCGAAATGACCGGGTTGACGTCTAGAAAAACGATAGCGAATTTTCACATGATAATACGCTGGTTTTTTTTTGTTTGTTTTTTCTTGTTTTTGAATTTGGGGAATGTACTGTTAAGTCGTGAGTTCAATTGTCCTCGGAAAGTACCAGAAAAAATACTTTAGTAAAGTACAAGTACATGCTCAGAAAATGTACTTCAAGTAAAGCCCAAGTTTTCTAAACCTCAAAACCTAAACCTGAAGTACGTACTTTAAGTACCATGTACTTATAGTAGATTCCAACGCTACTCGTTTATTTTTTATTTTTTGTAAAAACGGGGGGGGGGGGGGGGATTGCAAAGATTTCTCGAACGATCTTGGAATCTTGGAAGACCTGCTTATTCTGAGTTTTGGGAGGAGAGGCAACGCAAAGAGGTTACCTTTACGCTGCCCTTTAGCACGTGATTCTTAATGTAGAGCACAAACTACGGGAGCACCAGGTGAGCTCAGAGCGGGTGCTGCATTTTATTGCCTCCTCTGAGTGAGGATGCATCTGTACACTTCCTGTAGTGGGCGAGAGTTTCTACGTTGGGGAGAAGCAGGGTCAAGCCCTTTCTTCAAATGCGTCGTCTCCTTTAGCTTCGGGACACAAAGAAACGCCAGTCTTCGGCGTTAATCCCGCAGTTACTCGGCCTCACTTGCGACATGTCTGCCCACTCCTGCGCCTCGTAGCAGGGTTGTTGCAATGGGGGTCTTGTGGAAACTTTCAGGGGTTTCGAACCCTCCAAACCATCCCTCCACCCGCCTACGCCACATGCTTCCCCCTCTTTGCAAATATCGCCTGACCTTCCTAGATCTTACAATTTTTTGTGCAGGAATGTTTGTCGAAAGCAAACCTACCACTGAAATTAGGAAAGTAATGTGTAGTTTGAGTAGAAGTTACTTGGAAAAGTAATTTAAATAAACTACTGATAACCGAAACAAAATGTAATTGAAAGTTACTAAACTACTCAGAAAAGTAGTTAAACTACAGTAACTTGAGTAAAGCAGTTGAAATACGTACAAGTAGGGTACAAACACACACAAAAAAACAATTAAGAAAGCGCTATAACACAAAAACAAATCTCGGCAGCGCTCTCCTCGAAATGCTATGAACAGAAAATATTTTAATGAGGCCAGTGCCCTGTCGTGACTCGTCAGCACCGACGAAAAACAAAATGAGCTAGCAAAAACCCCACCACAAAAAGAATAATCACGGAGAAACAAAATCTGTCCCAAAACTGTAAAAAAAGAACGAATGTACAATAAAACTTGAATGTGCGTTATCCCCCGATCTAGGATACGTTTTTTATTCACTCTGAGATAAGAGCAAACACAGGGAATCACTGCAGACAACGTCAGCTGGCGAGGAATTCCATTCTCCAATAGTTTTATAGAAGAAAAAAAGAGAGACTGACATGAGATGCATTATTTGCAGCAGTCAACCCTCTGATTGACAGATGAGGTGATCTTCTTGGTCAGTTCATAAAAACTATAATTAATGACAGCGTAAAAAAAAAAAAACGGGTGTGGTCTATTACGTTACGCCTCTTGCTTCGTGGATTCGTCTGTGGCATTTTTACCGTCAGAATGCCGCGTTAATAAAAATTATAATTAATGACAGCGTAAAAAAACCTGGGCGTGGTCTATTACGTTTACGCCTCTTGCTTCGTGATTCGTTCTTAGGCATTCTTATCGTCAAAATGCCGCAATCTGATTGGCTGAGGAGCGATAACGGAGACGCTCAGGATTCTCCACGCTCATGCCTGCCCTAAACGAACAGTGGCAAAAAAAATAATTTCGTGCTTCTACTTTACCGTCAAAGCACTTTGGAGCGCCAATCCGCTACAATTCCGGCAACATCAGGGCAAAAAATAAATAAACGGCAACTACAACAACAACAACAACAACAACAGAAGAATTTTTACACCATAAAAGCAACTTAAAAGGGAATTCTGGTCTGGAAAGGCTCCTCGACGCCTCGGAGAACTCTTTCAGCACGAGAAGGACGGTTTCGCCTCAAGCACTATCACCTTCTGGAGCACAGAGGGCAACTGGGAAATAAAAAAACTCTTCCACAAAAAATAAAAAAAGATAAAAAAAATAAAAGAAGCTAAAAAGTTATTTAAAGGTTTTCACGAAGAACCCTTTAGGAGGTGCATTAAAAGTACTTTTTAGGGTGCAAAGTATGGAGAAGCTGAAGAAAACCTAAAAATTCTATTACGACCAATTTTTTTTTTATTTAGATAAAAAAAGAAGAAACAGTTCGCGCTAGTCGAGGAACCGACAGCTGAATACGACGGGAATGAACGGTTCAAACCACCAGGGTGCGCTACATTCGTTTGGATGTGTGTGACCATGTTGTATCACGTATTCACGTTGTGCCGATCGCGTGTCACAACGCAAAATTTTTGTGTGTTTACTTAAAAAAAAACCGTCACTTGTCAAACTTTTTTCGTGCAGTGAGTGATTGATTCCCTCAAGTGCTTTGCGGGAAAGTAGGCGCGCATGATTTCGTTAGAAGGTATAGACCCCGCGGCAGCGTCAGCATCGCGATTTCCGTGAAATTACACCGCGACAAAGGAGCCTTTGGTTCAGTGGCGTCGCGTGCGAGTATGTCAGACTCGTGTCAGTATGCTGGCGTACTTCGTTTCCAGCTTGGGTCCAGACGTAGCCGATGCCAGCAAGCGCGAGCTCCGGGCTTCCAGCGTCCCTGCCAAGCACGCGCGCTCGTGCAGTACGAGGCACTGTTCAGGGCCACACGCTCGTGCTAGTAGCATCGGCTACGTCTGGACCCAAGCTGAAACGAAGTATAGCATAAAACGCTTCTGACAATTAAAACTCATTATCGTCTCAGTCGCCCTTTGAGCTGAAGCGTTTTAACGAGTTTTCAATCAATCAATCAATCACTCAATCAATTTTTATTTTACATCATCATCAGATAGTGATGTGGGCTGCAGAGGCAAAAGTCAAAACAGTTTTGACTTGACAAGGCCTCTGCAGCCTTACAATTGGCATACGGTAACAAAAACAACAGAAATCAGAGAGAAATCTAAACAACAGTGACATGGGATGGCAAAAAGAAAGCACCTAAATGATCAACACTTATATACTGTATTTTGCTGCTAGAGGAAGGATTTTGTCCTTATACACAAAGAACGACAGCATCTAGTGACTGGATGAATACAGGAAACAAAATATATAAAACGGATGTATTAACAGCTCACAAAGACAATATACTTTTTATTTGTGAAAACAATAGTTCTCGGCTTTCGTTTAGATGTAGGTTTTCAATGTTTGACAAATAATGTTGTTCACCTTTATTTAAGACAGACGGAAGATTATAGCTTAACATTTGAAACCCATAGTTCGTGCGATTTCGTGGAATTTTCCAGCGCTCCCTTTTCCTAACGTCAGGAGGTTTGGAAATGAAAGTTAAATTTGAAATACGAGTAAAAAATGGTTCATTACATCGAAGGGCGGTGCTATATCGTGTGAGGAGAGTATATTTATATGAATCAAAAATCGATGTTAAATGGACCTCTTCGAATAGAGGAGTGTGTGTGTCAAAAGACACATTTCGTATTAGGCGAACATCCATTTTTCTAAGGATATGCAATTTATTTAGGTTGGACAGGGTTATAATGCTCCCCACCAAGCTACAGGAATTTGAAAGGGGTTCAAAAAGAGCTTTATATATAAGCAATTTTAAACTCCCTGTATATATCCCTCGAGCCGGAAACTCCCTTCCCCATCTCTCTCTCAAGCACACAAAAAAACACACACATAGACATAAACACACACACACTCACACACACACGCGCGCGCGCTACACACACCCACACACGCATTTACACACACAAACACACACACATGTACACACACACACACACACACCTTTCGAACGAGATTGAACAACAAACGGAAGCGCTGACCTATACGCGTATACCTTTCAGGCATTCCTGCAGGCCAAAATGTCAGGGGCCAGTCAACCGACGGTGAATGGCGGGTACAGACGCGCGCACGCGGTGTCCGGGGCCCACCCTAAAAACGGCAACATCGTGGACCCCGGCTTGCTCACCGCAGAAGCGGAGGAAGGAGAGAGGGGGCCATCCACCACCGGAGGCAATCACAGAGCAGCCGAGCGAGAATGAACAAGCGAGCGCAATGCCGCGGCAGATTCCATCCACCGGTTGCCGGGGCCGGCAATAGCCTGCCTACGAACGCCGCCTCCGCCTTCCTTACTTTCGCTTCCGTACACTATACGGGGAGTAGTTGGCGAGCTGCTTGCGAAGGGGCACACCGCGGGAAAAGCGCAGCTTTGGCGGGGCCTCTATCGCGCCGCGATGCTGGAAACCATCCCGACCGACGTAGCGCTGACTTCGCCAACCCGAGATAAAAGCGTCTCGGAGGAGCGCTGAGCAGAGACTTCGGGAGTTGGGTCGCGCTAAGAAAAGGGGCACTAGAGCAGAAGGCTGTTTTCTCCGAGTTTATTATCTTTATCATTTTTTTTTATTGTGATTTTTCTTGACATTAAAAACGAGAGTTTTTTTTTTCTTTTTTTTTGCGTGGATCTAATAAGATACGGTGAACTTAACTTCTTGTTACGCGGATGCTTGCAAGGCAGTCTCGGTGAATGAAATGGCGATGTCGACTCTACGCCTGCCCATCGGTGTATGTTGGTTGGCCAATTCTCTAAATAAGTTCGTTCTCAAAACCTTAAAAATATACTCGTGGGCAGTGAAGACAAAGGCAGCCTTAGGTCTACCCACTAAACGTTCCAACCAGAGCTCGTCATTCTAACGTCCCCTCGCGCTCCCGTCTCCTCCTCTCCTTCTGCTTCTAGGCGCCAAACAGAGCGGCTTTCCATTCTGAGGAGGAAGGGAAAATCGCAACCACGGTCAGCTACAACCGTCCTCCCTCTCGTGGAATTTTCACATCGTTGCGGCGAGATTAAACACAGATACAGATTGAACAAGGGTGTCCGTACCCGAGCGTTCGACCGAGCCTCGTGTCTAGCCGTTGCCTCCGATGGACAGCCGGCCTCGCACTTGGACCCAATTGCTGAGTTTCTCCGACTGTGATGACTTTAGAGGAACCTGGAGGAGGCTGTTTGAGGTGCAACCCCACCCTTGGTTAGTGTGATTCTTAACCAACAGATGGCGGTGGGATGGCCTTCCAGGCCTGTACATCAATGCGAGAAATCGTGTGTGGTGGCGCTTCGATACAGTGGGGTATTTTTCTATACCCTGAATTTGGCATCCCTTGTGCCTTGCTTGTTTTTCTCTGCACGAGCTTTCTTCGGAACGCGCACGGCTGCGCCAGTTCTCGTGCAAGGGGGCCAGTTGCCTACGCTCCGAGCTCACGTCTCCAGCAAATGTGGGCAGAACAAAAGGCGAAAATCGTCCTGAACCAAACGGCGAGGCACATGCACAACAAAACCACCGACGCGTTGAAAAATATAAAATTGCCTGTGCGCCGTTTTTGGAGATTTCAGAGGCCAATTACACACATTTCAATGTGATCGGATTCATATTGTCACGAATGAATGTGACGAAAGGACGAACAGTGAACTGAAAAATAAAGGTTTAATCGGCGAACTTGTGCCAAACAGAATAAGTAAAGAGAAAGAGCGTCGAGGCAGCAGAAAAGCAAGCGGCGATTCGGCAGCGTAACAGAGAGCGAGAGCGAGACTGACTCGACAAGGTCGCGGGCAGCTGGTTATCTACAGTGCATCACTATCTCGAAAGTTCGGCCATTTGGTTCGGCAAAGAAGGTTCGAGCGTCGCGTGCTCGGGGCGAGGATGAACTGGCACTTCCGAGAACAAGAAAGCAGGGCAAAAGACGTCTGGTGCAAGAATGAACGCGAATCTTCTAGAAGTCCGTGACCGAGCGTTGCTTTCTCGGCTCTGCGGGTGGCAATATGACGGGCCGACGACCCTTTTGTCGTGCATGTGTTTGGCTCTTTGTAGATTTCCAGGAAAACGTGATGACTTGGGTTTCCGAAATTCTAGCTTGAGGAATTAACTACCTAAAAAATCAAAACAAATGAACTATGTTTTGGGCGGTCAGGTGTCTCATTTAGGTAGCTGGGTGTTTATTTTGACCAAAACCGCGAGACTGAAAAACAGAAAAAAATGACACTCAGGTTTAGATGTTGAGTTTGGTAAACCCAAAGTAGGACTGGTGCGGGAGTCATAATGAAAAAAATGCCGTGGTCAACAATTAACTCACGGCAATAAATGATAATAATTAATTTTAATACGAATCAAGTGATAAATGCAACGAATGGCCAGGCAAAGATTCTGGGTCTGTGGATAGCTTTTGCACATAGTTTAAAAAATGTACAGAGTGTCACAAAAAAAAATTACGGCTTTTTTTATTGCAAGAATAAACATAGGCATCGCCGAACGCTCATCCTCCGACCAAAGGTAGCGCTAGAGGTCACAACCAGATGTCAAAGTTTCAGCCCGATCCGATAAGTTATTCGAAATTTATAAGTGATTTTCTGAAAAGTTCAATGGGAAAATGGCGGCCGACGGAGTTTTCGAATACATGGGGCTCTATGGCACCAGAAATCGAAAACGGTCAAAAGTGGGCTCCATTTTCCCATTGAAATTTTCAGGAAATCACTTATAACTTTTGAAAAAGGTGTCCGTTCGGGATGAAACTTTGGCATCTGGTTGTGACCTAGCGCTACCTTTGGGCGGAAAATGAGAGTTAGGCGATGCGTAGTTTATTTTTGCAATAAAGAAAAGAACCCTGTAAATTTCTTTGGTGACATCCTGTACCAGTTTTAATTTAGTGATTTATGCGCGGAAGTAGCAGTGTGCATAAATGAAAAAGATGCAAACGGGTAGAGTTTGGCGTTGTATACAATATAGTGTAAGCACGCACATGGTACGCTGATTAAGAATGAAACAGCCCTACATTTTACACTAGCGTTGAGCGTATCGAAAGTTAAAGGAGCGGTGCAACGATACTCAATTGGAATGTTTTTCTCTTTACACGAGCTTACTGGCACACCTGGGACTCAAGGATACTCACACGCAACGCCACTGGCCAAGAAACTCCTTTGTTGCGGTGTAATTTCAAGGACAAAATCGATCATTTTCATTCAATCTCTCCTTTGCAAAATTTGATGACGTAACGTGGGGATCGCAGTACACCCATATGACGATATTTGAATGCGGTTCATAGACTGGACCCGAGCATTGCGTGGGCACTCGATTTGGGCTCGTGATAATTACTAGCTCGAGAAGCATTCGGGTAGTGGCCCGTGTCCAATCGCTGCAACGACGACAATAGCCGAGCCATAACAATGCCTGGAACTCAGCGCGTGTCCTGTGCTTTGCCAACCCCAGCGCGTGGCTATGAGCAACATTGGCGGCATATAATCCGCTCCAGATCACGTGGCCGCTTGTTCTGGCTGCCAGTTGAGGGGGTGAACGCTGCTCGTTTTTCTTAAGTTTTTTCTGGGACTTCTATTGCGTGGGGTAAAAAACGAACGCGCGTTTCATAGGTCATTAACGTCAGGGATCCGTTTTAAGCGGTATTTGCGGAAAGTACAAAAATGGTTGCATCGCCCCTTTAAGGGTGCATCAAAAGCTAAAGCTTGTACACATATATACGGCTCAGGCCGTTATGTTTGAATACTCATAGTACTCTATTACCCTCAGAGTTGGTGTAAGTTGTCTCCTGATTGCTTACAACAGAAAGAAGGAAACGTTCTAACTCTGGGTTGATAGAAAAACTCCACCTGTCAATCATCTCGGCGCCGATTATGAGTATTCACTGCCTACCAACGGTCGCGTGCTTAGAATGAGATTTTCCCACGTGATTTCATACAATCGCAATTGTTCTTGACAAACAACAATGTTTACTCAGGCAAGCGGTCACATGTGAAACTTAGAATATTTTATATTGATTGTGGCACACGTGGCAAGTTGCATAGGTTTTTTTTACAATCCGCGAAATAAAATTCTCCTGGGTTACCGTGGTCTCTAATGCATGTAGCACACAAAAGAGCACGAAATGAATCGCAGTGGGAAACGAATACAATAATGATAAACAAGTCTGTAATCCCGCGAAAACTGAGGGCATTGCACATATACAGAAGGTAAGCTTCGTTTCACTAAATACATTACCAGTAAAGTATTTGCTTTTACCGTGCGAGCGAAGCGGGACATACAAGTGCGAGCATAATGCCCTGAACTACACTTCCAGTGAACAAGGGCACCATCCAAAGCATCGAGCTCGCTTTTATAGCTTTTGGTGTGCTCAAACCTTTGAAAACACAATAAGAATCAATTCTATTATTTCAATTATTTTTATTAAGTGCGCTTTTGTCTTTTGCGTTCACGTGCCATTTTCTTAGTTATATAATATTTTTCAAGAAGTCCGACATCTATAGTCTGTTTCATCACAAGTGAGAGCCGCATAATCAAAGATGTAGACAAAAAAAAAAAGAAAAAAAGAACGCGAACACGCGAACACACATTAAAAATTCAATGTAACGGCGCATTCAAAATTAGTTGTCAGTTTTTCAGAGAGCAGCAAATTCGTAGGGCGACATTGTCACCCGTTGAAGATTATAAAAAGTGCAGTACAACTGTTAGCTCGGGATCTTTAACGTGCATTACGCAGTGTATGTGGCAGACGATCGCACGACGGTAGGATGCAGATGGGCGACTGAACCCAGGGTCCCTGCTAGAGCCCCTTGATAAAGGCGTTTTTTACAAGTACCGCCAACCATTGTTGTGGAAACGCGCAAGACACGTGCCACGAGCGGGTGCTCCGCCGCCATTCGCTTTCAAGGGCCAGTCATTTTAGTGCTGGGCCGCCATTTGCCTCCAAGGGCCGCTCGAGAGACGGGCCTCGTGCACTGGCACATTTGAGCTTACTTGAAAGACCGACGCAAACACATCGAGGGGATTTAGTCTCTACAGGTTCTGCAGCGTGAGCTCCGTGCTTTGAAGCGGAGCTCGCGCTCCAGACCTTTCTCCACGTGCTCTGATCTCGCGGTGCCACCACAGTGACCACACACTCGGCCAACGATCCCCCACCGCACTTGGTTTAGCCTGTGAGCTAAATGAGCTACGCTTAGAGTATCGGCACTTTTCCCCCCGATATTGTTGTGGGCGCCGCCATCTTGGTGGTTAGTAACAAATCAAATGCAACTGCCGATCGTCATGATTCAAAAGTGCGGTGTCAGGAAGCTCACGTAATATTGCTTTGGTTTCTCGCGAACTGTTTAAACATTTGTGGAGGACGGAAAAGCGTTTCCTGCGATTTCAGATAAAGCTTCAGATAACTGACAATC
Source organism: Ixodes ricinus (assembly GCA_037355805.1). Taxonomy (NCBI): domain Eukaryota; kingdom Metazoa; phylum Arthropoda; class Arachnida; order Ixodida; family Ixodidae; genus Ixodes; species Ixodes ricinus. Next base: position 15,681 of record JAZHYW010034936.1, on the reverse strand, counting down.
ACCATTTCAAACACCAAGATGTGTATGAAGCGTAGCTTATTTAGTGCCTCTAGTTTAGCCCGACCGCATAGGCACAGAAAGAGAACGAACTGCTTAACCTCGCGCTCTTGGCGCTGCTTCAGAGGCTCCATCAGCCCGTAGCGTTGGCTGCGCTCAGAACTAAGGTGAAACAAAGCAAATATTCAGATCTTAGGGTTTCACAAGTCAAACCAACATAAATCACTTAACACGCCCAAATAAAAAACAAAAAAATTGCGGGTTTATTTTGACTAACTGGAGATCATTTGACGTGCAACCGAAATCTCAGATTGGCCTCCGGCCGATATTTAAATCCGACAAATATGGATTCATGAGCCAGCGCGTTGGCTCAGAGACACTGAGACGATTTAATGTTTTGTGTTTTGTTTTAATATCATTGCCACTTAAGAGCCACCGAGGTGGTTTTTGAAACAAAATATTGTCAAACCATTCCGACAAGCATAGTTTGATTGCGAAAATGATTTTTGCAAGTGATAAAAACACTAAGATGTTTTCGCATACATGGCGGAATCTGAAATGGCAGAATGCATTTCATGGCGCACATTTCATTTGGATCGCGTTGGGCATGTGTACCGAGGCACAATAGAAAGCGCGCAAAAGTAGATGTGGTGCACCCGCGGCCTCGCGCTTGTTGTTTTGACATCTCTGGCTCGCTCACTACGGGCATCCAGGCATCTGACACCCTGACATCTGGTGCTTTTTCTGTCTTTCACGTGGCGTTCCAAGCGGCACACGACGGTAAATGCACATCAAGCTGTTCTTGAACACGTGTCGCCATCTGTATTTTATGTTAAGAAACTACAACTCGCCGTAACTGAATGGGAAACGTTTGAGGCCTTATAACATTCTTAACGTGTAATATATCAATATGGAAGTTCTGGAAAATGTGATGTCGAAGGATGCTTCATAATTTAATGTCTCGTTATTTTGATTAGTAGACGTGATTCCGTTTTTATAGCGCCATAAAATAATACCATTTTAAACTTTATTTTTTATTTTAAAATATACATTATGTGTACAGTTTGTTGCTCATTTTTTAAATTTATTACATCCAACCGAACGCTCACGTAAAATATCGTGGACGATGGGACGCTACAACTCGAGAAATATTTTTTTCAATATTAGAGACTGTGGTCTATTAAAAGCTGAATAATTAACTAACAACTCAAAATAACCGTAATATCGAGACATTAAAGTATTGTTGAAAAGCAGCTCTTTGTTTTGACATTTACTTTGTGATTGTAAGATTCATAGAAAGAAAGTTATAAGCCATCAAAAAAGCACCAAAACGTCATGCACGGTGGGGTTGCACCTTAAAGGCTTTGATTACTCTACGTGGGGTTGCACGAGCACCCCTACCAGTTTGAATTATATTTATCTTTGCTGCTTTGTTTTTGTGCCTTCGGTGAGACAGAAGTGCCTCTGTAAAACAAACGTTTCAGCGTGCTCGGTGTGAATTAACAGCGCGAGGCTGTCACAACGTTTCGCGCTCCAGAAGCTTTGAGGTGTCGCGTTTTTCTGCTTGAAATGCACCCAGATCGAAAAATGCTATATTTTTTGACGAGTTATTCGTATCAGCACGCTCGTGATAATATGGACATGTTTGAATGAAGCCATTTAGAAAAATGTACGGGAAGCGAATATAAATAAGAACACCAGAAGTGCGCAGGGGTACACCTACAATGTAAGACAACGACCTTGCCTGCTAACAAGCTTGAAGACGTGCCACAAGTCAGTGGCGTCGCGGTGCAGATCCTAGCAGATGCATGTCGCATTGAATGCGGCCGGAGGGGCATGGACACCCTATGTAGTAGCCAGCATAAGTTTCTATTCAATGTCGAATAACCTGGGCACAGCGCAATACAGAACGCTGGGGGCCACACTTGGCACCGACCATTTTGGCACAAAACTTGGAAACTGAAAAGACAGAGGCCCTCCATGCGCCTGCGAAAACCGCCGCGATGGTCTCAATCACAGTACGTCTACTCAGTGCACTGGCGAGTGAAGACCAATGCGATAATAAGAGGAGTGAAAAATACTTCTTACGTAGTATTTCTGAATTACTGGTACTGATGAATGATGTCTCGTAGTGACTTCCGGGCCGTCGAGTACCCAAACGCCTCGTGGAGAGAGGCACATTTCAGCGCAGATAAACGAGCAACATGGCAGTGTGCCGCCGTCGCTACCGTTTGCAATTGCGGGACACACTATTGAGCCCGGGGTTCGAGCAATACAAGCGTGTCGAACGACGTGAAAACGGATACAAACCAACACTGATCGCGGGTAGGTTTTCGAATTTCAAGGTGCCGAGCCTTTACTCCGGAGCGAGATCAAGAAACACTGCCGCGGGGAAGGCGCAGACGCAGATCAAGACGCTGCAGGTGCGTTATAAGAGGTCCGAGCCATCGTTACTATACTCCGTTTCGCCTTATGTTGTACCGCAGCGAAGGCTAGAAGCGCGAGCTCATAGCGTTGGCAGCTGCTCTTGGTGCACGAGAGCTTGTGCCGCCGAGGTGTGCCACAGAGCAAGGAGCTCGCGCTTGTAGCCTTTCCTGCGGTGCAACACAAGGTGAAACAGAGTATAGTAGCGGCGAGAAGTTTGGGTATCGCTGCCAGGTGGAATTTTTTCACAACCCAGAGCGAGGATACTTCAGCTTCATGTGCTATACTCTGTTTCAACTTATGATGTACCGCAGGAAAGGCTACAAGCGCGAGCTCCTTGCTCTGGGGCACATCTCGGCGGCACAAGCTCTCGTGACTTAAGAGCGGCTGCCAACGCTATGAGCTCGCGCTTCCAGCCTTCGCTGCGGTACAACATAAGGTGAAACGAAGTATAGTCCAAGCACGTGCAATACCAAGCTTCACTGTACTATGAAAATTAAAACATAACAGCGTGGGTAGGATGTGGCCTACCCATACTGGGTAAAACAGAAGAGCCCCTAGCGAGCTTCTCACCGCGAATAGGCGATATTCACTGGACGCCATATTAGAGCAGGCGCTCAAATATGGCTTTGAGTGAATATCCCCTATTCGCCCAGTTCTGAGCTGGCGCTGTGAACAGCGCCTACTCAGAACGAGCTCACATTAATATGCTGCCAAGACCGGCAATCACGATGACGAGGAATGCACGTTGCAAAAGGACTGTGGAAGCTTGCGCACGTGCTTAGCCGTTGCGCACACAGCTATGGCCGCCAGTGAATACTACCATAGCCTCCTCTATACTCACAATGCCTGGAAGTTCGACGACGCAGCCATAGAGCACCCGGTCGCAGATTTGTGGCGCGAGGATCTGGTAGCACGAGAGCATTTCTCGGGGAGTCTAGAGTGCCTTCATACACACGCGCGCTTTTGCTTGAGTGGTGACATCTCAGCCATTTTTACGCCCAATAGTTTTTTGATGCACGCAATCCGGTGTCAATCAGCTCGAGCACGTAGCTTCGGCTAATGCAGAGACGCCATTTTAGCGCCCAAGTCACGCACCGAGTGCGCGAGAGCGTCACGCGCTGAATATTCAGTGCAACAATGGATGTCTTCACCCTGAGACAGACAGACATGTAGGCACCCTAGGGAGTCCAGAGGGAGTCTGGTATTCAGCGCAAAGCTTTTGCAGCGGCGAGGACCCGAAACACGGTTTTCAAACCAGACGAGAAAAGCAGCCATAGCCCGAGGAACGCGAGAACCACGAGCGGACATTCCATCGCTCGGGACAAGTGTGTTTCGGCGTGTCGCCCGCAGCGTGGAGCCCGTAACATTGACTCTTGTCTGCCGCTCTACCTTTTCACTTTCGGCGGCCGCGTCACGTGACGATCCGCCAGGCTTTGTCAGTATAGAGGAGGTTATGATACTACCTATATACTCTGTTCACCCCAACGTTAAGCCCGGTTCACACAGTTGCGTTCGACTGCGTTTGACTGCGTTGCGGCAGCGAGACACCAGGACATCCCTGCTTCTTTATCGCGTGCCAATAAGATTCCTTGAATTGGATTCCACGCTTCATACGAAGCACAGATGTGCCGGTGACTCGCTTTCGGTTCTCGCCGCAACGCAGTCAAACGCACTCAAACGCAAGTTTGTGAACCGGCCTTTACTGTTCACCCCAAAGCTGAGACAGCAACCAATGCTACAAGCAGGAGACCTCGAGGTGGCTGCTTTGAAATGTTCACCCGCAGAACGAGAACGCGCGCTATACTCCGTTTCACCTTATGTTGTACCGCAGAGAGGCTAGAAGCGCGAGCTCATACCATTGGGAGCTGCTCTTAACGCACGAGAGCATGTGCCGCCGAGATGTGCCCTACAGCGAGGAGATCGCGCTTGTAGCCTTTCCTGCGGTACATCACAAGGTGAAACAGCGTATAGAATAGATCTATTGCTAAATTACCCAAGCATCAAGAAGAATGCAGGGATTGGTGTTCCATGCACCACACGTGCTGGCGTCAGCAGTAGAAACGTTTTTAAAGCAAATACCTAAAACAAATGGCATCTTGCACGCGCGTTCGTCAACGCTTTATTTTGGTTATTCACTTTAAATCTTTGAAACGGGGAAGGCGTGCGCGTGTGGCGCGTGGAACACCAATCTCTGCATTCTCCTTGATGCTTTGGTAATATAGCAAATGGTCTATCCCATACAAAAATGTCCTATGGCCGGCTATAGAAAATTCTTTTTATGGTTGGCTTTAGCTATTTGGCCCGAATAGCTAAAGAATTTTCTATGGCTGACTTTAGCATTTTTTATGATCGCCTTTATGGGCCTCTTTAGCTTTGTCCACGGCCCTATCACTGTCCAGCCATAGCGCTCTTTAGCTTTTCTGATGGATGGCTAAAGACTTCTATATGGCTTACCCTAGGGCTCTCTTTCGCCAGCACACTCTAAAAAAATGTTTACTTCAAGTACCCCCCGACTTTTGAACGCTACATGGTTGATATACATACATATCTGAACACACAGAATACACAGAACACAAGCAGAACACTTCCCAAGACAAGAGCAACAACGCAGCTGACACCGAACCCTCATTCCTTCCTACAAAGGCTAAGTTCGCACTAGCGCTATATATGGCAGTCTTATTTTTGAATCCGACTTTGCCGGTGACTGCAATCATTTGTCGCATAAACACTGAGAGGCAGAGCAAATATTACTCGTACTTAATATATTATTTGAATTGTCTCTTGGAATAGCCCCCATCTCTTAATTCAACACCCTGAAAAAAGCAAATGTAGATCATTAGGCTAATTAACTAAAATTTATTCATTATACTTTTTAATAAGTTTGATGAATCATGTTGACAATGAAGTGTTGAAATGCAGTACACTGGTGGTGAACATTGCAATCAAGCCATTGCTTGATTGCAGTGTGATCTATTTTCAGTTTTGGTGGGGTAATACTTTTTTTAATTGTTGCACAAGTATTTCAATGGATTTAAAAAAAAACAATATTACTGGTTTTCAAGACTCCTTGCACCAGCAGAGAACATATCTTGGGACATGATTTGTCACCGGTATTACAGAAAGTTAATCTTGTTCTAATTTTCTAATTTGGAGCGTTTTTCCTACAAAAAGTAAGTGCCGGGAGCTATAAGGAACCCACGAACTATGACTTTGGTATCACAGAAGACGACTAAAATGCGACTGTCTTCGGTGATATAATGCAACTGCTTAAAAACATCAAGTTGCACAAGTCAGAAAGTTAAAAATCCCGTGTTGAGAGTTTTAGTAGGTCGTTTAGTAGATTGCCGCTGCCGCCACGAGCATGGAGGAGGAATTTTTAGACTCGGGGCCATAAAATTTTTATAGACGGGCAAAGACAATTGTTCGCAGTCTTTAAACTCGGGGCCATAAAATTTTCTATAGGTGGGTAAAGAAGATTTATTGCTTCCCAGTCTTTAGAATAAGGGCCATATAATTTTCTATAGGCGAGTAAAGACAATTTATTGGTTCCCAGTCTTTAGACTCGTGGCCATAGAATTTCCTATAGGCGGGTAAAGAAACTGTATTGGCTCCCAGTCTTTAGACACAGGGCCATAGATTTTTCTGAAGCTGGCTTTAGCTGTATTTATGGATATCTATGGCTGACCATAGAAGGCCATAGCGGGTGATAGCCTGCAATAGAATTTTCCATAGATGACCATAGACCATTTTTGAATGGGATTACATGTCTCAAAGCCAGGAGAGCATGGTAGTTCGCGCTTCTGGCTTTGGCTGCAGTTTCAAGTTAGGGTGAACAGTAACGTTGGGGTGAATGGAGTAGATAGGAAGTGAAGCTGAAGTGGAGAGGAGCAACCTCATTTTCACAGTGACTTTTCTCGTGAGCGCCGTTTTCCCCCTCGAATTATCTTTCTTCTGTTTTATCTGTCTATACTCCGTTTCACCTCATGTATGTACCGCATCGAAGGCTAGAAGCACTAGCTCATAGCGTTGGCAGCTGCACTTGATGCACGAGAGCTTGTGCCGCCGATATGTGCCCTAGAGCAAGGAGCTGGCGCATGTAGCCTTTCCTGCGGTACAACTTGAGATGAAATAGAACTTAGTTACGGAACTACCCATAGACAATGCTTGCACGAGCAGTTCCTCCCTTCTCCACCCACAGGTCGCCTCTCGTAAAGCCCCTCGATGTGTGTGCGTTTGTCTTGCAAGTACGGTCAACTGCGCCAATGCGCGAGGCCCGAGTCCTGAGCGGCCCTCGGAAGCCAATGGCGGCGGAGCACTGAAATGAGCGAGCTAGAGCCACTAAATGAGCTGCGCTTATAAGCACTAGAGCGACCCTTGAAAGCGCATGGCGGCGCTTTCAAGGGTTAGTAGTGCTTGGTGGTGCTTTTAAAAACAACCTTTATCAAAAGGTTTTAGCCTCCCGCCGTTCGACGAGCCACCGTTTTAGGAGACGGCTGCTACCGGGAAATATATATCCAAAGCAAAAATATGGTTCGAAGCACAGCGTCCAGATGGCGCTTCACAGTACACTCTATGGAGCACACAGTTTTAAAAAGAATATCTAGATGGCGCTTCAAACGACAGGAGGCAGACGGAAGGGAGTGAGGGGGCAGCCCCTGCCGCGAGGAGCCCCACAACTGAGGTAATCTCGTGACCTGGGTCCGAGCGGTTAGCGCTTCACTGTGCGACGTAACGAGGACACTGTCATTGGTGGCGCTGCCAACCAGCTTCCAATTTAGCTTCCAACAGAGGCTTCCAAGGCTCTGTTCCAAGGCAGAGCGACGCGCCCCCTTTAGGTGTCGCACGCTCTCCATAGTCTTAGGGAACGCAGAGTGTTATCGAGGCCCGCGCATCGCAATATACATCTGCAGCCAACGAGGATGTGTCATTCGCTGATAAGAAGGCGAAATAACGAATCGCGTAACCAGAACCGTAAAGAAAAAAAAAAAAGAAAGAAAAAGAGACCACGCTATATGTTTTTGAAGAGCGCATGATGGTTGTTTGAATCAAAGAATGCGCCATTATTCCTCACGCTCAGAGATAGCGAGTTTACCCTCGTTCACCACACGTGAGAACGCAATCGTAAACTCTAAGACATGCAAAAAAAAAAAAAAAACGCAAACTCGAACGCGCACGCGGAAAACTTAAGCCTTCTATATACTGGCAAAGCCTGGCAGATTGCTACGAGAAGAGGCCGCCGAAACGGAAAAGGTAGAGCGGCAGACAACTGATGAGAGGAGAGCCACGTGACTTGCGCCCCGCTGCGGCGAGGCGCAGAAACACACTTCTCCCGAGCGAACAAGTGTGTTTCGGGTCCTCGCCGCTGCAAAAGCTGCGCGCTGACTTACAGGTTCCCCGAGAAATGGCGCTATGATATGCTCTGTGCTACCAGATCCTCTCGCTCCAAATCGGCAACTGGTCACTCTATGCTTCGGTCGTCGAACTGTCAGGCTTTGTGAGTATAGAGTAGGCTATGTAAAAACACAGAGTCCCACGGCACATTCACTGCACTCGATTGATTTAGCGGATGTGACTCTACGGCTATGTCGAGCTCTTGCCGTTGCTTGAGTGGTTTTCAATCGGCCAGTAATGTTGGCAGCGTTTTGGCCTTTAAAGTGAGACGTATAGCATAGTGCGCACCGCGGAGTTTATCGAGCGGAAGGACACAGCGGTCTGGCGGGATCAGGTGCGCATTTGGGCTCTCAGTCTGCCGTGCTTTTTCAAATGAGCTGAACATGAACAAAAAGAGTTCGAAATAAGGACTTAACGGCTGATATTTTGTGGCGCCTCATATTTGGATGAGCCTTACATTAAAATCATATCTATCACATCAAAAGCATATTACATCAAAAGCATACCTCAAAATATAGATTTCATTTAGTTTTTTTTTCGGTCACACGGAACTACATTACCGATGGGCCAAAGTGTTGAGTGTTCAAATTGCAGTAAGCTGTAAAAGGCGGATTTTCAGTCGCCAAAGGAAAACAAAAGTTATTTCTCTAGGAAAAAGTGCTAGTTGGTAAGGAAATGGCATACTAGCCTTATAAAATAAACTTAAAAAAAGAAGCGCTTCTACATTACGTTTTATTGATGTCTAAGCCTTATGAACGCAATCTGTTTTCTTTTCCAAATAAAACATATTATATGACCCTTTTAAGCAATGCAGGCTGAAATAAAGGAACTAAACAAAGGAACCGCATAGACCGTAAAAGTCGGATTTCAACAGGCTGCTACGCAATAGAAGAAGAAGAAAAAAAAAGAACATTCGGGCCTTCTGTAATCCCAGCTCTGAATCATTTTGTATAATGCAGAGGGAACAACTTCGGCCGACGATATAAGCGAGGCTTAAACCTCTGAGAGGTGGTATTACAACAAATTCCCCTATTCATGAACCGCCATCACCAGAAATAAAAATCTATCTTCGGGCGGAAATGGAAAAGCGCGTGAAAGACGTCTTGCAGTCATTAAGGCACGGCGTACGAGCGCGACAGCGCTGCGTGTCCATACCGCGCACGGCAGTTTCCGGGCCTCCGTGGGTGGATGAAACGACGGTTACGATTCTATAAAAGATGCACACGTTTCTTTTAATGCGACCACTTTTTTTCAGCACCAAAATAGGAAACACATTTTGTAGACACAGCATTAACTAAAGCCTCAGTTATCGTCAAATGGCTGTCCCCTTTTAAAGCCTCGCTCTGCTCGTAAAATTTCACTCGAAAGCAGCTTTGTTTCGCAACCAACGTAAAAGGAAATCTCAACGATGAGGAGTAGGACATTCGGTGTCGCGTTGCTAAAACCCAAGTGACAAATCGCATAATAATTCTTTTTAAAAACGTTCTGTACGATTAGGTTTTTTTATTTGCTTGTTTTTCTGGCGGTGTAGCGATAACTAATTGTAGGCAGGTTTTGAAGGTTTGCGCAACTGGAGCTAAATAAAACTCAGTATATTCGGAGCGAGAAAGAAACAAAAGGAGTTTAATTAGGTGGGATAAGCGTAACGAAAGGCCCCAGTTAACACGCACATATTAATAACGAATGCATGACACTAGGCATGGAAATGAACGAGGCATCTAAAACAGGAAATGATGTAGAAGGTCACAAAGGCCAAGCGGGAAAGCACGCTCGCTAAATATTAAAGCTCACGCATGTCGTAAAAGTAATTCTATCACCCCCGAGATAGTGGTTTTTATATCTCTACGAAAGCTGCAAACTCGAAAGGTGTGGATGCTGAAATTTTACGAGGTATATTATAGGGCTAGGAAGATGCACACCAGGCTCTGACAGCACTGCTTACAACAAAAGGAGCCCTATAGGGCTGCTTTTGTTCTGTGCAGTGCTGTTATACTGGATTTTTCGGTATACCGAAAAACCCAGTATAACTTTTCACTATCTGGTTTATGGAACTGGAAATCTCACTGAAATTGTTTCTGGAAACCTAAAAGCCAGATTGCAGAAAAACGAATAATTTTTGAAAACCTCAAATCCAGATAGAATAAAGATAAATTTCCAGTTCCATAATCCAGATAGTGAAAAGTTACACCGGGTTAATCGGTATGGAGTGTTTCCCAATCGTTTGAACTTTATTTCGCGTTTCTGCATTATTCCAGTCGCTAGTTCAGGGTACAAAATGTTGCCCTTCTTTTTAATTTTATGTACCGTTCTGAAAAATAGCGCGAATACGTTTATTAATTTCGGTGCCAAGCAGCATCGGGAAAAAGTAAGTCTATTTCATGACCCGGCAGCGTTCTTTCCTAAGGTTTAGAAAATATGTACAAATTGAAACCAAACGGTGCATGCAAAAAAAAAAAAACAACACAAATTGTTGTTTTCTACTGTACCAAATATATCATAACATACAGGATGTATTAATCGTTGCAAAACACGGCATTACCCTAAAAAAGCGAAGTTCTGGGCAGAGTCAAATATTGAGAAACTCCCTCATATTCTTTGCCAGAGATTTTGTCTGCCGACCTTAAAAAGACGAACAAACAAATAGTTATGTAAAACGCAGTCCCGAATGATCAGATGAGTTGGTTTAAAATGTTTCTAGCACACCTCTGGGCCGGCTTGCTAGAACAGCGTGTCAGCTGAGACTGGGTGAAAGAAAGCACTGCAAAGGCAGGGGCGCGCGAGCGTCTTGAGACGCAACTTGAGTCCCGCTCAGCTCGTGCGCTGGCTTTGGCAGTGCTTTCTTTCACCCAGTCTCAGCTGCGACGCTGGTTCTAGCAAGCCGGCCCTGATGTCTTGGGGCTGTGTTTGTCTTTTCGCTTCCCACCAGAAACAGCAACGGCTTACTCTAAAGGGGCGGTGCAACGCGAGCTTCGCAAATCTCGATGACATAGCTGGGCGGTCCAGCACAACGCAGTGACGATATTTGAATGCGGCTCATAGATTGGACCCGAGCATTGCATGGACACTCAATTTGGGCTCGTGATAATCGATAGCTCTAAAAGCATTCGGGTAATGGCCCGTGTCCACCGTGCCTGTGTCCCACCGCTGCAATGACGACAATAGCCGAACTATAACGATGTCTGGAACCCAGCACGTGTGTTGTGCCTTGCCAATCCCAGCGCGTGGCTTTGATCATCATTGGCGGCATATAATCGGCTCCAGATCACGTGGCCTCTTGTTCTGGCTGCGAGTTGAACGAGTGAACGCTGCTCATTTTTATTTAATTTTTTCTGCGACTTCGATTGCGTGTGGTGAAAAACGAACAGTTGTTTCACAGGTCATTAACGTCAGGTATTTGTTTTAAGCGGTATTTGCGCAAAGTACGAAAATCGTTGCATCGCCCCATTAATTCGCACACTGATTGCATGATAACACGACTAGCACTGCCTGCGTACAGACGCGAAGCAGTGCCCTTTAAGACCCGGTTACGCAGTACCATTTGCTTATGTCGCGTCATGTTGCGAAAGCTTAAGTCTGTTTACGATCGCGAGTAACCAACCGGGACATTTGTTCTTTGTATGAAGTATGGCAACTAGTTCAAGAAGTAGACTTGCACGCGCATTCGAAGCACAGATCTAAGAAAGCGTAAGCAAACACTCTTGTGTGAATCAGTTACGTTTGAAGGCGTTTACGCCCCTACGCACATTTGCGTTTGAGAGCGTTTGAGTGCGTTTGACTGGGTTGCGTCGGGAAATGAAAGCGAGTCACCCTCAAATTTGTGCTTCGCATGAAGGGTGGAATCCAATTTAAGGAATAGCTTGGCACACGACATAAGAAGCAGGGATGTCCTGGTTTCTCGCGGCCAAAACGCAGTCAAAAGCACTCAAACACAACTGTGAGTAAGGGCCTTTACTCGATGGAGCGCATTCGAATCACCGCAAAAGATAATAGTCTCGTTCGACAGAGCGTACCACCTTTTTCGCCTTGCTCCTGGGCTTCGACAAGCCCGTTTGCCAGCAATTCTTCTAGTTAAGTCGGCTGCGCAGTTCCACGTCTCGCTCTCGCGACTTTCAACGTCGTCCCTCTGCACGGGCGCCTTTGTAAGCGGCCGCCGCTCTTTCCACTGCACCTCTGAATGAACACTGCACTCCTGTATAGGGGCTATTCACTGGACGCCATATTTTAGGGCGCTGTAGAGTCCACGCTCAGAACGAGCTCACATTAATAGGTTGATAAGACCTCCGATCTTGATGGTGTGGAATGCACGTGGCAAAAGAACTGTGGAAGCTCAACATCAGCACGAGCTCAGCATTGGCGTACACAGCTATGGCCGCCAGTGAATACTTCCTATTGGCGACGTGCGCGATCGAAAGCGTCGCTGTGGTCGGCCTTCCACGATTGGCCGAATGCTGACTATGACGTCAGCAAGGGATTTTTCTTCGACGGAAATAAGAGGAATGGAAGGACTTCGATTTCGACGGTGTTGGTAGTGTTTCTTTAAGAGCGCAATTATTTCAAGCTTCCACCATGCTCCTTACAAACACCATCGAACTTGTCGTTCGCAAGGTAATGACGTCACGAAAGGTAACCATAGGAGGGCGCCACTAAAACATCTCGCCGCTAATAGTGAGCGGGTTCCGCTAGCTGCCATATCGAGTGGCTCTAGGTTCCGCTACTGTAAGTTGCTATTACGCGCGGCTGGCGGCCTAAAAAAGCGAATTTGTGAAGTTTTTGCCACTGAAAGATTCAACACGAGCTCTGCGACACAACATTCGACAAAACAATCGGACACTTGGGCTCTAATTCGGTTACAATAAATGCGACCGTAGTAACTTTCAGAGTTGAAAATAAAATCGTGCTATAAGTTGTTGCAAAGCACAATCTTGGAAGGAAGCATAGCCTATAACACACGCTTGTTGCATTCCGTCCTTTTCTGACTGTGCGCGCCCACGCGATGTCGAAGTGTTACCGAAGGCAAAAAGCTCGCATTGGAGGTGGGTCTTCACTGAGTACCTTATAAACATTGGGGTGTGTGTATGTTTATACAGCCTAGAACTTGATCTGCCTCAACGAGCGACGAGTCTCCTAACTGTACATGACAAATTTAGCCCCTGCAGTACAACCGCTAGCCTGAGGTCTTCAACGTGCATCAAGCAGCAGTGATACACGACTGCACGCCGGTACGATGCTCATCCAGATCGCAACGGGCAGGAGTGGCGATTGAACCCAGGATCCTAAGTTCTGCAGCGCGAGCGTTTGCTCCACGTGCTCCGAACTGGTGTGCGCTAGCTTAATCGCGCTTTTATAGAAAGGTGTACTAAGCAACGTTACTATACTTCGTTTCAGCTTGGGTCCAGACGCAGCCGATGCTACAAGCACGAGCGTGTGGCCCTGAACAGTGCCTCTACTGCACGAGCGCGCGTGCTTGGCAGGGACGCTGGAAGCCCGGAGCTCGCGCTTGTAGCATCGGCTGCGTCTGGACCCAAGCTGAAACGAAGTATAGAGCAAGCTCGAGTTTCGCACCTCCCTATTTTCGCCTGTGGAGGCGAGTGGCCCAGGTGGCGGTCACGAGAACTAGTGGCGCTGCAGTCGGATCGTACTTCGCTGTCTAGCGCGTCGTCTGCTACAACCGCGTTGAGAGCTTCCTTTTCTTTTTTTTTAATGCGAATAGCATTCTTTGGATACTTCACGCACTTTTCGTCTATGTATCTATCTATCTATGTATCTATCTGGCTATCTAACCTCTTACGCCGCGGGTCGATAAATAAATAAAAAAGACCGGCGCCCGCTGGGATTCGAACCGTTGACCCTTTGATCAGCAGGCAGACGCGCTAACCACAGAGCTATGAAGGCAGCCATTCAACGCACTCTAAACGGTTGTTTATATCTTTACCATAGGACGCGCTTTACAACGCTGTCACAGCTACCGGTGCGCGCGCGTTCCATGCACGAGGGCTCATTCCGCTCTCGTGAGGCTGAGCACGGCCGCTAGCTCACCCTCTCCCGCGCTCGGGACAGGCAGAGCCGTTTATTGAGAGAGTTTGGCCATACATTGGTTTGGATAGGCGAGCATCTCGGGGCCAACCACAGGCCGCGAAACAGCCCCTAGCGGTGGTCGTGTGATCTAAATATGTGCCACGACTATACTTCGTTTCACCTTATGTGCGAGCGAAGGCAAAACTGGAAGCGCGAGCACGGAAGCTCCGTGCGTTCAGGCTTTGCTCGAGCGCGCGAGCTGGGGAGAAATGCAAAAAGCGCTGGTCTCGCGCTTCTAGCTTTGGCTTCGCTCGCAGATAAAGTGAAACGAAGTATAATTTGAGCCGTGCCGAGTGGAACTCCGCGTCTCAAGACGCTCGCGCACCCCACCCTTTGCACTGTTTTCTTTCAGCCAGTCTCAGGACGCTGTTCTAACAGTGAAGACAAAGGCATGGGCACGAGCGCGTGGCTTTGGAAAGTGCCTCCTATGCACGAGGTCTCGTACAAACAAAAGCGTTTCGCTGAGCTAGGCTCACGCGCCTGTGCCTTTGTCTTCACTGCAGACATTTGTGAGATGGAGTAGAGGTCTCCTGATTGGCCGACGCTGTGTCACAAATTTAGTTTACGCTCTAAGCGTGGGGGAATCTTCGGCGCTGGCGGCGGCCTTTGCTCCGCCTATTGTCCAAACACTCCTAATATACGGCTCTGGGGACAGGGTGATGTAGCGGCCGTGCTCAGCCTCATGAGAGCGGAATGAGCCCTCGTGCATGGAACGCGCGCGCACCGGTAGCTGTGACAGCGCTGTAAAGCGCGTCCTATGGTAAAGATATAAAAAACCGTTTAGAGTACCGTTGGTTGAGACTAGCTGAGACGCCAGAAAGTCTGGTCGGTACCATTTTGAGTGTTTGTGCGTATGGCGCGTGCTTTGCTCGCCTTCCTAAGTGACACAAACGCACGTGCTGGGCTGCGGAGATCGTGCGCAGGGCTGTGAAAGTGTCAACAAATTTAGAATCGCCTCAAGAGTGGGCTGGCGTATCTAGAGTGTACCGGCCACCTGACGAACGCGCATAACTCCGCACCGTTTGATGCTATTCGCATTAACGTAGATAATCATTCCCAAAGGATGGGTTCTGCTGATTTTTTTATTCCTTTTTTTTCTTTTTATGTGTTTCATAACAAAAAAAAAAGATGACGAAGATGAAGTGTAATACACCACAGAGTTGAGACTCAGCGCAGTGTGAGAGTTCTTTCTTTGAGTGTTTAAAATTTATTTTTAGTTACGTCTGTTTCCTTGTGCTGTGAAGTGTTAGTATGATTCACCAACTCGCCCAATCTGAAGTATTGCTATTCAAACTTGGCGGGCTAGACAATCCGGTAGTAAGACTCCGACTGCAGCGCTGCTAGTTCTCGTTACCGCCACTAAGCCCGCGTCGCCGGCGGAGCTGTGAAACTGAACTTGCTCCAGTAACGTCGGTATAAAGGGGGTACTCAGAGTCGTGTATTGGGAGAGGTTAGCCCTACATTGGTTTGAATAGTCGAGCATCTCGGTGCCGACCACAGGCCGCGAAACAGCCCCTAGCGGTGATCGTGAGCTCTAAATATGCGACTCGACTAATTTAAGCCGTTTTAGCGTCGCTCAAGTACAAATGTATAACTCTTGATGACTGAAAACTTGGTGCATGGGAGGTTTTTGTCACGTCCACATTTAGCGGTAGAATAAACGAACGTGCGCTCCAAATCAGGGTCGACGTGTGCGATCAAAAGTGTCGCGGTGGCCGGGCTTCCACGATTGGCGGAATGCTGACTATGACGTCAGCGAAGGAGCTCTCATGGACGGAAATAAGAGTGTAG
>JAZHYW010034935.1:0-43647 GCA_037355805.1 Ixodes ricinus | reverse complement strand
ATATAACACACAGCACTTCTGGGCGAGGCAGCACTACAATGCACGATAATCAGATTTCACTTTTGAAAAATTTTGTAGGTTACCCACCTGCAGCAGAAACACCACGGGGTTAGATTGCGACCGCATTCTCTCGAAGCTGCCTCGCCCACTGGCGATTTCGGCACTAAGGATCGTGGGATGGACGGTATGGATGGATGATAATGGCTGTACCCTTTGTAACAGGCGGCAGCTTGCGCCGCCTAGCCTCAAGGTTCCGGCGATGTCGATGGCGATGAAATGGCGTACTGTCCAGGAGGAATCAAACCAAAAAAGTTCAGGTAAACTAATAATGTTCGCTGAACAGGTCACAAATCACGAACGAAGTGGTTTGTTGAGGCAGGCATCCTGGCAAGCTGGTCCGGCCGAAGAAGTCCACCGGCAGCAGGAAGGACGTAAAAATCTGCAGCAGAAACACCACGGGGTTAGATTGCGACCGCATTCTCTCGAAGCTGCCTCGCCCACTCTTGGCAGGCAGTTGAGTACCACGACATGAAATTAAAAGAAGGGGATCGCACAGTTTCTGCTGCCGCCAAGAACCTGAAAAAATAGGCAGGATGCAACGTGCATACACGTAGCTCGAGAAATCTGAAAAAACACGGACATTCAACAACGCACTCATAAACATGCAGCGCATATACCGCATCTCTATAGCTCGTACAGTTACACCACTGTACCGTGTGTATTACCTGACAGCCAGAGCGAGCCGGTGGTAAGCCGGGACCACCTTGCGAAACCGCGTATCTTGCTTGCAGATCCCTGGTCCCACAAGCTCCAAAAGCGTATCAAAAGTGCGTGGTGGCATCCTCAGGTAGCTGTTCAGAACAAGGCAGAAGCACTCAGCATCACTCACTTATTTAACGACGCTTAAATACGAGCACTTGATTACAGTGACTATGAAAGAATATTGTGAGACTCACTCTCTACAGGTTGTACTCCACGTCGCGGGACCGCAGAAGCAATAGGAGCTTGTTTGTGCGACCCAATGTTTCACGCTCTCGCAAACACGGACGTACCCACCGCCGGCGACGGCGCGGTTTCTTTTTTCTTGTGCTCGCCACTTCTTGTTGCAAAGCAAAAAGCGAGCAGGATAAAAGCGTCAACACGATCTCTTCCTCCTCATCCAGGCTGTCCATGTTTAGGTGTGGGCACAGACAGCGAATGACGCGAAGACGAACCATGAGCCAACCACACAGCTGAGTAAACACCTGCTGACAAGCTGACGACGAGACGCGAACGGGCAGGGAGGAGGTTTGGGAGCTCTCGTCAGCTCTCGTCTGTTCGGGAAATTGCGAGACGCTCGTGCCGCGCACTCACCGCAGGCGGCAACAAATGTGAACGTCCCGTCTTTTTTCGACGAGGAAATACAGTCGGCGGCGAGGGCGTATTTCGCAGGTGTGAACGAGTCTTCAGAAGGGACATCACCGCGCAGCGGGCGTCGCCACCTATGAGAGGGAACGCGCGACCGGAGTCCACACTCTAAGAAAAAAAGGAGGAAAAAGGGAGCAACGGCCTGTTTTCTCCCTTCTACTGACACTTTCCCAAACGGACACGAGAAGAAGGGAGGAAAGAGGCCTTTTTCTCCTTCTCCAGGCAGACGGCTTAAAGGAGCTGTGCAACAGTTTCAGTGATTTGCTTAAATAATTTGGGAGTTGGTGTCTCGACCTTTCTGAAGTAAAGAACAAAAACCGCTTTTGCCTGCATATCCTATTTTTTATTTAAAAAATGGACAAAGATTGAGGTTTTCGGCCCCTCTCAACTCCTTCACGATCTTCCGAGTCACGTGCGCTGTGACGTCAATGGGGTTTGCGCGGGGTTCCGGTGAAGCTCTTTCTCTAGAGCCACCAGTGAGCAGCGAGAACTCATCCATTCGCGACCGCGTGACCACGTGCTGGCGGGAGCAGCGTGGTGAAAGGAGGAGTCTCATTCGGGTCCCCCTCCCCTCCGGCTTCTGGCGGCTGTCCGCGGTCAGATAGAGCTGACGGTTTGGTGGACCTCGGATAGATGGCGCCGCTAAAATTCCGTAAAATAGGAGTTTTGTCGATGATACCAGGTTTTTGACGCATTTATATTTATGTTGGAACGACAAGATTTATAGAAAAGTTACCTTTTATCGAGCAGGTATTCGCACGACTTGCTATCTTTCTACAAGACCCCCATTGACGTCATGCCGCGTGTTTCTCATGGCCGCCGCTCGCGGCTGCAGGTCGGGGGATATTCTAATTTTCGCCTCGCGATTACGCGGCGGAATCGCAACATTTCGAAGGAAGGAGGTGTGTTTTCTGTCCTTTGTGACAAGATGAACAATGTCCAAGGTAGAAGATGCCGATCCTTTCAACGTTAAAATCGTTGCACAGCTCCTTTAAGGTTCCGCCACTCATCTCTATCTCTATTTGCTGGATCGCGTTTGACCGGCTCCGCCTATGGACGGGAATGCGGCCACGGTCGGCCATCTTTTTGGTAGAGTTATATTATCTCCAGCCATCATAGTAATATGGCGGACAGTGCTCTGGCGGCAAGCTTCCATAAAAATAGCCGTGGGTCTAGTACACTGTACCGTGGGTGATATTTCGTGCTTGATTCAATTGTTCGACGAAGCCGATTCTTTAAACCCGGCGTGAACGGTAGTCCCATCCTTGAGGACCCAGCGAAAGTTTTACGAAAGCGCAGCACCGGGGGAAAGCAGCGCAGCTCGCATCGAAAGCAGACGCCGTACCGCGAATGTTCGACATTGTTGACAGGTGGTGATGTGATTTCGTTGGTGGTGAAGTCTTGTGCTCCCGAACGTTTGGATACGGATCAAGAGACGCCGTGGTTGTGCTCGCGATCATTTGGGGAATTCTCGCGAGGGAGTATATTCACCGGGGTCTCTCCACAAACTTGTGTGGCGATGTGCCCGTGAGCGATTTTTATATATTTTTTGTACCATATATTCGCCTGCGACGTTCTAAATAAAATGCACTTAAACGAAGTGAATTGATGTCTTTTCTCGATCATACTGGTCAAAGTCAGAGGCCCAGAACGTCCTCTGCTCGACCGAGAGAGGACGCTCTGCGAAATCAGCTGTGTGTCAGCATGGTGTCGCGTGCAGCCAGCTGTTAGCCATTCGTAATTGCGCGTTGTAAAACTTGGGAACTTCCCAGCCACTGATCAAAGTTCCGAGCACTGTATCAGTTGGTGTCGTGTGCAACCAGCTGTCATCATATAAATGAAAACGCGGGAATTGCCCTCAGAGTCAGATGCGACACAGGAAGGTCGACTTTGCCGTCATGTTGTGCGGCGCGCTGCTCAAATCGCCCCGATCGCGAAAAGACAAGAACTTACCATAGGTAAGTATTGAGTGTTTTATGGCTAACCTGGCGCGCAGGGATACGTTCTGTAAAATCTATTTATTATTTTCCAAGGTTTCCACAAAGTCGCCTCGCGACCCTTCAGCTGTGGGTGGAAAACGTCGGCAGGTTGAACTGAGAGCTTTCAGAGACGAGCGTGGTCTGCACTGACCAGTTTGAAGAAAAATGCTTCGATAGGACGGGGAGAATTGTGCGCCTAATGGAGGGTCCAGTATCTACTATCTTTAACCTGCCTACAGACCTCGTCAAGGTAATATAGTACCCCTGCTTCTAAAAATATAATCTTTATATCCCAAAAATTGATGTCAAGTACCTATAGAAAAAAATATATAAATTTTATTATTAAAATTTAGTCCATCATTTTATTGTTACCCGCAATTTGGTGTGTGCCGAAGGGGAGCACTCCAAGGATTCTTTCGACACCATCACATGCGTATCGCACAGAAGCTTATAAGTTCGACCATGGTGGGATCTTGCAACCAAATGGTAGATCGACGTCATGTAAAACAAGCCTCTTCCTTTCCTCTGCTCATGATGTCAAGCCCGTGAAATTCCAGACATGCCCAAGCCACCTTCACAAACATGTAGCACCTGCTGCGCACATGGTGTACCAGTTCAATGCCATGTTTGCAATCGTCTATAGCTTGGCTATTTTACAAATAAATTTCTCCTTCAACTTGAGGTAACGTAATTTGGTATGACATGCTGGTGGCTAAACTTCCTCGAGAGTTTCCTTCGCTGTGTCCTTTTCACATCGTTGAAGTGGTATGTCGAAGCAAGCAATAAGTTGACAGGTGCCACCATCAGTCATGTCTCGTTAATATGGAACCCGTTGATATGGACACCTCGCAATCTGAACAAAATTTTCAGCGATAGGTCTGTCGCCATGCAATTCCGTCTTTGTATTGCAGCGAGACATTGGTATTTACTCACAGAAAAAAAATTATTCAAACAAACAGGAGTAGAGTGTGCTGATTCAGCACAATAAGCAGATGTATGGATGAATGCATTACTTAGGTGTCCAGCTATTGAGTGTACTCGCTGAGCCCATCGCTTAAGCTAAAGCGCTCCCCTTCACTCCTTCTTAGTTCCACACCATAAACGGGGAGCTTTTCTCCAAGTCCCAAAATCAAGTGATACATTGAACAGTTTCTTACAAGGATAATGACATATGCCATTATTCTTGGTATAGTGGAACTGTCCAGTTAGTAAGCATGGTCTCTGAATCTCGACCTCCAAGGAGGAGCTTGATTGGTTGTCGAGCGTCAAAATTACCCGACCGGTTATACTCGAAATTAGTGGTAGCTGCTTCCCACTTAACACGACAAAGGGACAAATACAATGTTTCTTGCATCTTGCTATCCCAAACATGTGATTTTGCCACAAATATTCTAAAGTGCAATATCTCCTTTCTTCACCAGGCTAAGACACCCAGCATGCATGCCATCTCAAAGATGTTGTAATCAGAAAACCTCTCCATTCGTGTTTTCTCAGCAAACTCAAGCCAAGGCGCGGCCTAGGAAAACTGCAAGTGCAACCGGAAATGACGGAGGCGCTGGCACTAGTGGTACGACATGCGACACCCTCGTCGTACAACCATCGACGTCGACATCGGAGCACTCTTATGCCATGCAAAGTCCACACAGCTTAAAGCAGAAGATGGAGGACATTGTTTGTCATACAGAGGATGTACAAAAAATGAAATAAAGTATTCGCAGGAGGTTATAAGGCGGTTGAAGCAAAAGGTCTCCCAGGTGGAAGAAATCCTCCAGGACCTCCAGCGGCAGCAGCTCATCAGCAACGACGCTACCGATGTTCTTCGTCAGACACTTTCAAGCACCACACTGGAACTGTCTCCGAATGCTGAAAAACAGCAAGGGAAGGTGACTAAAGAACAGTACCCTCCGGAGCTAAGGTGTTTCGCTCTTACGCTGCAGTTCTATTTAACCAAGGCATACGAGTATGTGAGAAACACTTTCCAGCTGGCACTTCCCCACTCGTCTTCAATACGGACATGGTACAGCTCGATTGATGCAGAGCCTGGGTCCACCACTGAAGCGTTACAATCCCTGCAGCTCACTGTTAGAGAAAATGAAAAGAAAGGTAACAAAGTCATATGTGCCCCGCTCATGGATGAGATGAGCATGCGAAAGCACATGCAGTGGGATGGGAAAAAGATGAGAGGATTTGTAGACGTCGGGATTGCAGGGGACAACAATGACAACTGTGACGGCGGTGCAGAGGACAGCAGCGACACTTGTAAGGATGTTGGCTCTCAAGCCACTGATGCTCTTGTGCTGCTGGTCGTGGCTCTAAAGGACCACTGGAAGGTACCCTGCGGGTACTTCCTGGTCCATGGAATGAGTGAAGCAGAGAAGGCCAACGTAGTAAATATTTGCCTAATGAAGCTTCATAACACCGGTGTCATTGTTGGCTACTTGCCATGTGACGGGCTCCACTCCAACTCGTGTATCACTACTGCGTGATGCACGTTAAAGACCCCAGGCTAGCGGTTGTACCGCACTGGCTAAATTGCTCATCTACAGCGAGTGACTCGTCGCAACTTTAAAAATGGCAGACCAACTACACGCTGTATAAATATCCCCACAACCCCAATTATTATTCCACTCCAACTGGACTATGTTCAAAACACTCGGGGCTGAGCTGGAAGATCCGCAAGAAATGAAGCACTAGTTCCCACATCCTGCCACCAGCGACCAGAGAGTCTTCATTCTAATGGACATCTGCCAAGCTCAAGCTGCTGCGTAACGCACTAGCATCCCTACAAGTGATCAAGGATCTTGATAGACGCTCCATCAGGTTGTTGCACACAGAGCAGCTGAACAAACTTCAAGAGGAACAAGGTCTGAGGGCAGGCAACAAGCTGCGACCAGCCCATATGGAGTGGGACCGTCAAAAGATGAACGCGAATCTTGCAGCTCAAGTGATCAGTTCGAGCGTTGCTGATGCCTTAGAATTCTGCAACATTGATCTCAAGGACCGAACCTTCACTGACAGTGAGTAAATAGTGAAGTTCATCAGAATCTCTGACAAGCTGTTTGACGTGATGAATTCAAGAAATCCTTTGGCAAAGAACTTTAAAGCGCCCTTGAAAATGAGTGGACATCACCTATGGATGCCCCCATTTAAAGAAGCAGCCAGGTACATCCTCGGCTTAAAAAAACGTTCGAGGTCAGCTGCTCTATCTCACCAGAAGGAAGACTGCCTTTGTGGGATTTCTTGTGGCCATGAAAACCTTTGAAGGTCTCTGCGAGACACTGCTGAGTGGTCCAGAACATCTCATGAGGTACCTGCTCACCTGCAAGTGCAGCCAGGATCACTTTCAACTTTTTTTCGGTGCCACCAGCAGCAAGGAAGGCTTGAACCACAATCCCACAGCTCTGCAGTTTAGGGCCGCTTACAAAAGGCTCCTTGAGCGCCATGAGGTGCAAGAGGTGAAGGGCGACTTCACTGTGCAGGATAAGATCAGCATATTGCATGTGAGCACGAAGGCAGCCCACCGTGATGACACTAAGCATGAAGGAACCCTGGAGGACTATGCAGTAGCTCGTCGCTTTGGCTTGGTGATCTCACCCGGGGAAGAGGACCACGACGATGTTGACATCCCAAACGCTAAGACTCTGTCCTTGCATGTGGAGAATGCCGTCGAGTACATCGCCGGCTATGTTGTCCGCATGTCGCGAAAAAGGTAGCCTGGCCAAACTGCCTGGCTGCCCTACAAGAGCAAGGAGGAACTGGTAACCAGCTCCTGACAAAAAAACCGTGGCGGACTGCTCGTCCCCTCGTCTATTGTGCAGGCCATCTGCAAAAGTGCAGAGAAGTTTGTAAGGAAACTGGAACCCGGCAACAACGCCTCCAAGGGGCTCGTTCAGCAACCACGCCTGGAAGCTGACATTATATGTGGGGTTCTTCACAACCTTGCCGAAGAGAAGACCCAGGCTTTCAGTAGCCTTGATGACCACATGTACGACATCGAACCAGACAACAACCATGTCGTTCGATTGACCAAGTTCACGGCCTCATGCTACTTGAAGATCAGGCTACACCACCAATAAAGGCGATTAACAGAACAGAGTGTGGGTCCAAAGATCAGGTCAAAGAACTTGCGCACTGTGACTTTACTGGGCCAGTGGGAAGTCTAGTCGAGATTTTATTTACTTTATTTATTTTGTCTGCGTTACACGCGATAAGTGATCGCACTGTATAGATTATAATTTATTGTTATAGCTGTTTGTATTGTTCATTAAAACAAATTAAACAACTTATGGACAGGTATACTTTGAGCTGGTGCTTGTTCCTGCCTGCCCTTACCCCCCGCCATACAAGCGACTGATAAAACAATTCCACATACACAGAAAAAGTTTCCTGCACCTCATTGAACTTTAAGCCTTTAGCCTTCCGGACCCCAAGGCGGACCTTCTTGTTTTGAATGTGATTCGGTGGCTCGGCCGCAGAAGTGGTAACACTGCCAGAACCAGAAATTCGCACCCTACTATTTTCCGTCGAAACGACTGACATCTCAAATCCCATCAAAGTTTTTGTTCTGTTTTCTTTTTTTTAATTTCTTGACGGCCCGTGGGGGTTACAACCGTAAAGTAAAAAGAACACTGCTCGTGATTAACAGAAACTCGCGAGAATTCCCCAAATGATCGCGAGCACATCCACGGCGTCTCTTGATCCGTATCCAAGCGTTCGGGGGCAGAAAACTTCCCCATCACCAAAATCACACCACCACCTGTCAGCACATAATCGCACGGCGGAGGTGCTCATTCGCGGCACGGCGTTTAATGTTTATTCAACTCTGGAGAGCTGGCATGCAGCACAGAACCACTCCAATGTTGATGAGGAGAGGCGTCGATACAATGTGAAAGACGCATCCTCGCATTTGCAGTGGTGCCATGCATTACACCCGTCACACTGCAATGCCGCCACATTATCATACACGGAGCGGGAACAGCAGGAGCAGGTGGGCCGCGGGCCGGGATTGGGGGCCAGCTGGGGTTCACGGCCTATCGATGACAAGGGGAAGGGGGAGGAGGGGAGGGGAGGGGGCCTTTGCTGAAGGGGCACTAGTGCTATAAAACGTAAGAGGAGCCGGAGATCCGCAAAGCGTGTGTGCGCCCCACCATCGCCCAAATCCGCTTTCGATGCGCGAGCTGTGCTGCTTTTCCCCGCGGCGCTGCCATTTCGTGAAACTTTCGCCGGGGCCTCAATGATCAGGCTACCGTTCACGCCGGGTTTCAACAATATGTTTCGTCGAGTATATTTCAATCAAGCACGAAATATCACCCACGGCTATTTTTATGGCAGCCTGCCACCACAACTGCCATAACGCTATCTGCCATGGATGGTGGTAGTGGATGCACCAGCTGTACCCTATCTAACGGGCGGTAGATTGCGCCACCATACTATGGTGTGGCTAGACGTGATACAACTCTACCAAAAAGATGGCCGCCAGTGGCCGCATTCGCGGCGCGGGAAAACGCGATCCAGCAAAAGGAAATCGAGATCAGTGGGTTCCGCCCGTCGCCTCATCTTTCGGTTTCGTTTTTCCAGCACGTCGCGCACGTTATTTAAAGGAAGTTGTTGATGAGTTGATTGAGCTTCAGCGGCAGCGAAGGCCGCCTGTAATTCTATCTCCCAGTCCAAACGTGCAGAACATTTGGGTTGCATTCACGTTTTTATCGCTAATTTTTTCAAAGGAGCGAACGAAGCCGTTGGAAACAGCGAAGTTCAGGAGCAGTGCCAGCACCGCTACGTACACTGGGATAAGATTGCCGCCACCGGATTGCCGAAGGACGAGTCGACGTTGACGACGTTATGGAAACGGCGGAGACTGCGTCCAAGGCAGGCAGGTTTTACTGCCGGGTGCCTTCTGTGCCGAGTTCGCTCTTGTTTTTCGATGCCGAGTTACACACCGGCAATCAACGTGGTTCTGTATTTCTACATGCCAGCAACATAGCAGCAACATCGCGATGGCAGTGTTGTGCGTTGTGAACAGAAGACTGGAATGAACGCCGATGTGATCCTGTGTTCCCGTATCAGTGGTGTATAACAAGATGAAATGACGTAAACTGTAGGGCATTGATGTCGCTGGTCATACCGTGATCGGAGGGGAAGGGGTGTCGCAGGCTAACATCCCGCCTTTCATTAAAGAGTTTAAGACCCCTTGAGGGTTTACGGTGCAATCGATCGACCTGCGGATAGTCATGTTAGAACATTGGTCTGAACCGTCGCTCCTATCGTAGAGTGACCAGTGTGACAGTCGTCTGCGATGTCCTGTTGTCTCCACCCCGAACCCCGAGAGCGATTGTGCTCTGGGGAAAGGACTGAACAGTATAAAAATATGACGGAAAGTACGTTTATTTACAGTTTGGAATTTTAGCATTTTAAGAGAATGGCAGGTAAAATCGACAAACAAAAGCGATCCTTTATTTTGCTGTTTAAACAAACTACGATTACTTGAGAAACCGCCCTCCAAGTAGCGCACTGGGATGAACGCTAGAAACTTTCGTGCTCACCACGGCGTAGCTCCGTACACTTAACACCTGCCGCAAGTCGCGGCTTTGACCGCATTCAAGTTGTTCGAAAAGCGATTTCTCTGCCCGTGAAGTATCGTTTCCCGCTGAGTGAATACCTCTCTACATAGCTTATTTCAAGACGACAATTGCAGCCGGACGCGAACAGCACAAATAGAAAAACAAATACTACAGTATAAAAACTGGCTACGACGTGCCGTGCGGGGAAGCAAACACATCGCTTGGAATCGCAGTGGAGCGGCTTGTTTTATTGACTTTCAAATAATTACGGCATTAGCGTTTACTTTTTACTAAGATATTCATACCCTGAGCCGTTCAAAATACTCTTCGAGGTATGACATTAATGAAAAATCAACATGCTGGGAATATTATTTATTGCTCACGTGGTCATCGAGAAAATCCGTACCTTCAAACCGACGAGTAGAAAAGACTGAATCGCAGAGCTCGCAAGTAATAATCTGGTTAGTGTGCTGTTGTATTTGTGTCTGTATGTGTATGCGCTGAATGTATACAACTTTTTCACAAGAGCGCAGCCATCTTGAATGCCGTCACTCCTGGCATGCGGTAAAACATCGTATTTACCACTCTTCCTTTGCCTCACCATATTTTCTCGCATATTCCGAGTTAAATTGTTTTATTATTTTTAGTCCTACATACCATATACGGAACCCACGTGACTGAGAACGACAGGAAACAGAAAACGTCTATATGTCCCAATGATGCATGCTTGTAGTATGCTTAATGTATCAAGATGCGTGTATAATAAAGGTGCCCGAAGCGCAATGGTAACGTGACCAAATACATTTTATTTTTGTAGAACATTAATTGGGCGGTACCTGGCGCCAATCAGCCTAGCTATATACTGCTTGACGCTGCCATTTGGCGGCAACCGATTTAACTTTCTTTCACGCTTCGCGATAATTTCTGGCACACCCGCCTGTATACTCGGTGCCTGTCAGAAGCGCGCCCCGAGATACTCATGTTTCCCCAACTAACACACTGTCCTCCTCTTCTCCTGGTGCCCGTGTCAGCCGCGGGGCGCCGCCACCTGCGTTTGAGATCGGCATCGTTTGGCTGGTAATAGCGGCGTGTGTGGGACTGCGTTTTGGGTTCTTCCCGTCGTAACGTTGTGCGGCCACGCCTTGAAAAATTTCTTGTTTTCTCTTCCCGTCCGTTCTCCGCTGTGCTGCTCTTCGTGTTGGCCAAGAGTTCCGATCTCATGCCCGTTTTATGTCTCCTCAAAGAGCCACGCTCCCAGAGATAAGTGAAGCGTGAGAGTAGCTACTTTGAAGTGTTTCGCCCATTGAAGACATAACGCTCGAACCAATAAAAATGAACATTTCACGACGAAAATAATCCCTGGAGAAGGGGAACAAGAGGGACAAAGGACAAACACAAAACTCCAAACACAGCTAGGTGACTGGTGAGCGACCGAAAAAATCCGCCTGGTCCGGAATTATAATGCATTTAATTGCATTATAATTAGAACATTTAATCTTGAACTACGAATTATTGAACTCAAATATACATGAGAGATAATAGAGGATTTTAAAATATTTCAACTGCCAAGTCATACATTTTCCTCCTCCATACACGTCCTCTGTAACAAATATTAAGAAAACTAAAATGGTAACACCAGAAGGCACATGCAGAAGAACTACATGTGTTTTAGACTTCAATAAATTCACTGCTAAAAGACGCCTATGCGCGTAGCGCAAAGAACCACTACGTCAGGCGCGCTGCTTAAACGCCGTGATCTGGCTGAGTGATAATTCTGAAAATGATCTGTCATCTGGTTTTCTCAACAATTATTAGAGGTGCTTCCACAAGAGCTGATTAACTTTATTTTTTCTATCTTCAAATTATATTACTGGATGGCACCCGCAAGATAGCGGCACGCTTCAACATCGTTCCGTTCAGGTCTATTTAGGCGGCTTGTAAAAATGCAGCGCTTACACAAGAGCCTTCTTCAGTATTAAACGGGAAGAACCCGGCTAAAAAGTATCCATTGATATCCGAAATAGCAAAACCAACACGGGACATATAAACCCGTGTTCTTAGAAATTAGACATGGCGTGCAAGCGCTTCTCATCGCGCTGCGTCCTTCGCGTCTTCTGCTTCGGCAGCAACGTTGGTGGCGCCCCCACGATCGGGAGCGGCGGCGCCGCGCGACATCTTCGACGGCGCCCGCTATTGTTGTCCCCTCCGACTGCCAGGCACAGAGTATGCAAGTTTGCAAGTCCGGCTTCAGGGCGCTGCCATCTTGCTTGGCTAGGGCGCGCTTGGACGAGTCATAATCCAATTATGAAGCCTTGCTAAGGCATCGTAATCGGATTATGGCCGCGCCGCCCAAGAGCGCACCCCGCTGAAGAAGATGGCGGCGCCCTGAGACCGGACTTGCGAACGTGAAGAGCGTCGCCATCTTGAATTTTCGTCACTTCCAGTCAGACTTGGACGTAGTTCAACTACTCTACTCAAACTACTGTAGTTTAACTACTTTTTCGAGTAACTTGGTAACTTTCAATTACAACTAGATTTGGATAATTAGTAGTTTTATTTAACTACTTTTTTCAGGTAACTTCTACTCAAATTACTAACTACTTTCAAAATCTAGTGCTAATTTTGCTCATCACGAAAGTTTGAGCGCAGAAATGAATAAGACGCCGGCAGATGAAGTGGCCTTCCTGAACAAGGGGCCCCACTGTTCGGGAGAACGTCGTTGGGCCAAGGTGGCGACGAGCAGCCAAAACATAACACCGACGCGCGCGAAACGCAGGAAGGCCTTGGTCGGGTATTGACCTAATCCGGTAATGCACGCAGGCGCCGCTTTTCCAGCTGCAACCATGAAGGACGGGGACACTCCGAGGGCTATTTTTGTTTTCGTGTTGTCTGTCTTTAGTGAGTTCTGACTCAAGCGGTAGGTTCCACGGGAGATGCCACTGGAATGACCTCGCAGCTGGGCGCCTGTTCCAATGGTCGCCTCGTCGTCAGCGCATACGCCTTTGAAAAGCCGGACTTCCCCCGCACAAACCCTGGAACGGATAATCCGTTCATGGGAGCACGTACCCGCTTCCAGCTGCAACTGTACGAACGACGATGTTTGTTCACGTAATCCTTCGCGTCCTTCCGACCTTCCATGCCTGGGAGACCTTCTTTTGTTAAAAACGATTTACTTGTCAGGCGTGTCAGACGCTTCAGAATATTGTAGTTGCCGGCGAGGATTGCGAGTTACCCTTGGGAGATCCTTTTGTTGGACTCGGCGTCAGCGACGAAGCATACTTCGGTTCATCTTCTGCTAAACCAAAACAATTTTTTTCAGGAGCGTAGCACTAGCACTACAACGAGATGCGCAGTCGTCCGGATGATCTCATCTTCGTGGAGCGAGACTTGAACCCTTGACGGTCTGGCGCACTCGCACAGCGTACTCTCAGAACGCCGTCGGAATAAAGAGGGGCCAGTCATAACAATCTCAACTTGCCGAAGAAAAAATAAAAATGAGGAAAGTTTGTTATAAAAGACGCTCTACCCGAGGCAAACCTCACATGTTTCGTCATGGACACCTAAGATGCCGACACTCGCTTACCCGACTTTGCACAGCCTGTTTCTCAAATTCAACGGTGCCGTTCCATCCAGCGCGTCGGTGGAATGTCTGTCTGTAGCTTGGCTGGGGACGTCTTTAGAAGGAAAAGGCGAAAACTCTCCTATCAAGAACTTTGAAAGTCAATTGCTTCTGCGAGCGAATATACTATTTTGGTGAAAACGCAAGCCATGAATAGACTGCATTTATTTTAGGCTCGCACGATTTTTCATATTTCAAAACAGCTGTTCATTTTGCTACCACAAAAATATAAAAAAGTAACTTCGAAAGTAACTCGCTACTTTTTACAGTAGTTAGTAATTTACTCAATTACAATAAAAATGCGTAATTTCTACTCTACTCCAATTACTTTTGGCGTCGATACTCAGTAACTTAACTTAACTACCTTTTTTGAGTAATTTGTACATGTGTGCTTCCAGTATGGGCGAAAACGTTGTTTTGCCGTCGCCACGCCAATAGAAGGCATTCAGGACATAAAAATAACCGTCACACATTCTCGTTTTGCCTCCCCTCTATTTTTTTATTATTTGCAGGTTGAAACGTGATAATTTTTCGTCGCCCATACCGGATATGCCTACTTGGCGGCCGGGGCCGAGAGCGGCTTTTGTTTTCGCGAATTGGTTTATCACTCCTCCGTGATGTGGGGTTGACGAAGGAATTGTGGCTCGAGGGATAGCAAAGGTAAGGCGTAAAGTGAGCGAAGTAATAGGGTATCGGTTGTCTCCGTTTAACATCGCAGTGCTGACGACGAGAAGATTGAGTAACTGCTTTTGAAATGTAAGTTTCTTTACCTGCGAGGGTAAACTGGTTCCGGAAATAAATACAGTTCGCAGAAAGCTCGTGTTACGCATTTATTTGCTGCTCTAGAGACGTAACGTCCTCATTAAGCCTTATTGAGCTCGATTTGTTCTGATTCGGGGCCGCCTCCATCGCCTTCATCAGGCGACGGAGGAACTTTGCTCCCCTGCTTTCAGGACGAACGTTTCTCCCTTTCTAGAGAAACATATAGGTTACAAGAGCGTTCCTCCCTTTAGGAAGGACTATATAGACCCTCTTTCCTAAGAGTGCACCTCTGCACGACACGAGATTCCCGTGTGTCACAGAGGCCGGGCGCACTCTCAAGAACACTCGAAGGGTCACGTCGTTCCCAGCACTATTCGCGACTCCAATTCACTATAGGTGGCGCCACTCGTTTTCCAAGATGGCCGGTTTAGTGAGGGTCGGAGGTGCGTGCCGCTGCTGAGCCTGTCTAGTTTTCTGGCTTCACTGAGCGACACAAATTATTTCCGGTAAATCTAGGGAGCTAGGGTGTTATAAGCGCAGGACACCTCGTTATCCTGAAAACAAAAACGGTATTTAGCGTAATATTTACGCCAGTACGCACATTTTAATTCTGGAGCGAAACCGAAACTTACCTTTATTTTGGATCTAATTTCTCGGTATCGGTCTTAATTTCAGATTATTTCATAACTCAAAATGTGTCTCACACCCTAATTATTTAGTTAAAGAAGTTGTTCGCGGAAACGTTCGTCCCTTTAAAGACAGGGTCTTTCATACACATTAGAGGTAACATGTAAGGCTGTAGTTGTTGAAAAATTCAGTGCGGATATTTGTGCGTCCTTGGTACCTTTTCTGGCTCACATAATTGTCATATGAAACAATGAACTGCGGGCCTTTTAGTGGCTTTTGGGGTATTTAGAAGATTAATTGCTTTAATATCTTTCCCAGAACAAGAATGACAGAATGAAACCTTTCAGAAAAAGCTAATGGTTAAATGGCATATTTCTGTGATCGTAGCGTTAATTGGGGGCATACATTGCCGCGATTTGTATTAATAATAATATAAATATTAATATTGAGATATTTTAATACTCCATTTTCAAGCTCTAAAATAATTAGTTGCTTATATGATCTAATTTCAAACACGCGAACAAGTATGACAATCTAAAGTGTGCTAATTATCATCATTGGTGCCAATTGCAGCATTTTTAATTACCAAGTTATAAAATAAATAAAGTCTAAAATCAATGACAAAACCCTAGCTAATGTGAGAAATTCATGTAAAATTAGATTAATGAAAATGCTATTAAAGTAGCGACTTTTGACGATCGGCAAAACTTCCAAAATCGCCGCCAATATCATTCCAGACCAAATCCCCCCCCCCCCCCCCCCCCAGAAAAAAAAAGGATTATCTTTTTAATTATTATTCTTTCTTTAACATTCATTTCCTTTCGTATTTGTTTGCCGTCGTTTTGCCATCCTCAGCCTTTCCAGTTCGAAGGAACGCCTACCTGCTTGTGCGTATGCTCACTGTAGCACGTTTCGTTGGCGTAGGAAGCCGGTGAAACAGTAGTGAGTTTTAGTATTGCGTGTACAAGCGAACGCAAGCGCTGTGTGTTTGCGTTAGCTTTGCATGTTCCACGCTGCGCATACGCGGAACCCGAAATTGCGGTCTTGGATCGGAGCATGGCAACGATGCGCGCGCGAAACGTAAAGCAAGCCACCCTAACGCAAAAGCACAGCGCTTGCGTTTGCTTCTATATGCGCAATACTCAAACTCTCTAATAAGGTACAATCCCATACCGGCTGCAGCACCACGTTGGGACAGTGAAGAGTGTATGTTTGCATTCGGAAACGACATTTAGCGAGCCATGATCGCGAGCAGTTCCGCCGTGCCCGCTGAGCAGGAGAATCGGGGGACCCTCACTAGAGCGCTTCCCGTTTCCGCCGCGGGAGGGCGAGCGGCGAGCTGGAGACGCGAATAGGGCCGCCACCGCCAACACGACCATCACCGTGACTGCGGCGATCTTTGCGCCGTCTACACCAAGATTCGAGGCGTACGCACGCTCATCGACATCCCGCACATATCGCTAAACACAACCCAAACAAATTTCAAACGGTTTCTCTTCCTACTCTTCGGCACTGCTACGCCAGAGACCACATGTCACACGCCGCCTTTCGTTGTCGCCGGCGTATTTAACGTTAACGTTCAGTGCAATCCGTGGTTAATCGACTTCATGCACGATTCGTTCGGCTTATACACCTGATAAGCAGAGCCACAATCCCCACGACTCGCAACAGCACCACTATCGTTTGCGTGTTCGCGCGAGAGGTACCCGGAGTTCTCTGCATGGACTTTGTAGGTCTCGTTGCATAAGGCCGGTGCTTTGCATCACATCCAAGATTTCAGCTCCAACAACAACGCATGCAGCTAAGACGGAGACAACATCAAACACAGCCACAGCAGTGCTACCTACGACATCATACTCCGTTCTGGTGCGGTGATTCTTCCTTACCTCCAATTTCACAATACAAACATTTTCTTTTGTATTTAGGGAACGGTGCACGTATCTATTTACGTGCATAAAAACTATTTGTGTACGGCATATTACAATCAGTTAATGACCGTACTATTTCCTTTCCTAATTGTTTTCAAGAATGATGTTCCTTTAAAGCTATCGCGTCTCTGTATATGTATTTCTTTTGATCTTCGGGACGGGAAATGGGGGGGGGGGGGGGGGGCTTATCTGAAGAGCTTGATGATGCTCGCGAGCCACGGTTTGGCCACTCCTGAGCTAGCACGTTCAACCCGAAGGCTTAAAGGCTGCACACTAATGGGCTTGTTTCCAACAAGACTCCAAAAACCTGCACTTGCAAATAGTACTGTAAGAAGAGTGTTGTGATTTAAAGTAGACCTTGTATATACGCATAGGTGAAACTCAGGTAGGGCGGCGCTTTTCAAGTGATATGTGGTCCGTGTCAGCATACAATCGTAGAACAGGCGAAATGCGTCCGTCGCAAGATTTAGACCAAGAAGGTGAACCGGATCTAACATTCTTAAAGCAGAGGGCCGAGCCGAACCATACACAATTGAGCCATAGTCCAGACGGGACCGGATCAGACAGTTGTACTAGCGTAACAGGCATCGTCTGTCTGAACCCCATGACATACGTGAAAGTAGTTTAAGGGTGTTGATTGACCGCAAGCGCTCCTGTTTTAGGTGTTTCAAATGAAAAACAGGTGAGCTTCCTGTCAAAAAGTATGTTCAAGAGTTTGTAGTCTTGCTTTACGGATATCAAAAGTATTCAAATATAGGGGAGGGGGGAGAGGGGGGGGGGGGACAACGCCAGTCCTTGTCGAAGGGAAAAAGGGATGCGGACGCTTTGTTCTGGAGAAAACTCAAAACCATGATCGTCGGCTCATTCCTTTTTTTCTTTATTGCGAGTTATAGTTGCCGTTCCCAAATAGAGAAACTGCAAGAAGCAAATTATATCGCTACATCGACCACACATAGCGAGTGAAGTGTTTATGGAGGTATTACCTCAGCTAGACTGTTGATTTTGACTGCGAAAAGATTAACGCTTAGTACTCCCCCTCGGGGACACAATTATCTGGGACAAAAATATAAGACCGGGTGCCACCTAAACAAATATGGAAAGTGCCCTCAGTTAAAAAATTGTGAAGGCAAAGTAACACGCCGCCACGAATCACATAGGTGTAAAGGTCCCGAAGGATCCTCTCACCGTCATGTCGTGTCTGAGGCCTCTTGTGAGCAAAAAACAAGAAAACAAGAAAAACACAGAAGTAATGATGGCAGTGCGCAAAGCCGACACAATTAACGTTTCCAGACGAACCATGCGACCTAAAGTGGAAAATCAGCTGGGAAGCCAGACTGATTGTTGTCAAAAGCATCTGAAGCTTGCAAAACGTGCAATAGACGATTGATGAGTCGTTCATAAGTTTTCCCAGGCAGCAAGCTTGTCAGTGAAATCGGGTGATAGCTCATTCGAAAACAAGGGCCTTTTTTTATCATGTTTCAAAAGAGGTATGGTATGAGCGCGTCTGCAACAGTGAGGCGACGATAAAGCTTTCCATGTTTCAAAAGAGGTATGGTATGAGCGCGTCTGCAACAGTGAGGCGACGATAAAGCTTTCCACAAAAGGTTTAAAAGTCCAACACGCTATGAAGACATTCCTGTTGCAAGTGTTTGCAACAGGAATGTCTTCATAGCGTGAAGACAAGGGGGACTCTAAAAGACTGGTAGTTGTCCCTAATTGTCCGAAGGCGATCCCACACTTCCTTGGCAGAAACAAAGCTATTAAAATTGGATACATACTTCTGCCGTGTACTTCTTTTAGCTTGTTTCCTTGTCCAGCCAGCTTTAGCGATTCTTTTTAAATTCAAGTAAGTTAAAGAGAGTAGGGTTCCGAATAAATATGCCCCAGGCCTTGTTCTGAGACCTCCGCGTTGAGGCGCAGTCGTCATTCCACCAAGCTTTGCATTTATTCGGAAGGCGACCAGACGTTTGGGGAATAGAGCATTAAGCAGCATGTATTATTGCTCCAGCAAATATAAGCAGTTACTTCGTCGGGGTTCATTGATTAAATCACAAAAGGAAAGCACGCAAGAACCCAAAGCACACAGGAAAAGAATGGACCAGTCAGCCTTCTCTAATTTCCACCTAGGAAGGCACATTTGAATTGAAGTAAGTGGCTCTAAGATCTCTAAAACGACAGGAAAAGGGTAACTATCAAGCGGGCTATTAAAAGCATTCTACGAAAAACATGAAAATAAAGTAGAAGATGCAATAGAAATATCGATGAATGCATAAGAGTTATGTGCTGCACTATAAAAAGTTGGCTTTCCCCATCCCGAGGAAAGGCCAGATACTAACAGAAAACGTTGCATAACTTCTATTTGAGACTTTTGACGAGTACTACCTGATAACGGGTGGTTGGTGGGTATTAAAATCTTCCAGTGTTAAAAAAATGTTCGGGGAGCTGTTGTACGCGCGCTTCAAGGTCATGGAGATGAAGGGTACATTTGAAGCGGTCAAAAAGAATCTACCGCCTCGGTAGGTGTGTGAAGTGTGCCACCACCCAATGTGAGCCCTTGCTGCCAAAGAAGGTGAAAGAGGAAATAAGGGCAGAAAGAGAAAAGTCGAAGATAGGAGAGGAGAAGAAAGGCGATTGACTGAATCATCCTGATCGGGCCAACTCATGACACCCGTCTGCGAGAAGCGTGGGCCAAAGTGGTGTGTTGCCTCACCCCGTGGGGGAAGGGGGGGGGGGGCGGCGGCACGGGGCACGGAGGTTCAAAACTACACGGGCTCGGCTCAACGGCCAGGATCCAATTTTCCTGGACACGGGCACGCCACGCATCCAGACGTGGGTGAGTCCACCAACCCACATGGGCTCGGGGTCCGTGCTGACGCCACTCAACAAACACATAGAGCGAAGGTGCCCCCTGCGGGGACGTATGCAGAATGCATCTGAGATATATTCACATGTGTTGGCTGACGCAGAGGCAATTGTTGTGCTTGCGAAAAGCAATGTTTACTTCTATAGACCCCTTTCAAAAGTGCGACAACTCTGTGCGCCTCGGGCAACAGTGTGCGCGCTCTCCATGGTGAAGGAATGTTTTTTTCTTCGGCCCGCTGGCTCTGCGTGAAAAAGTGGCATGGCAAATGAAGTAACGCGACTGTTTCTCGCCGCCGGCTGGGAAAATCACCTTGCTAGCTAGCTTGCTAGGTATGAAACCTGAAAACGAAGATGGTGAGATGATGACAAATCATGACAAATATTAAATCATGATGTGTCTGCAAGTCCCCACTAAACTTGCATAAAAAGATGCCCTCAAGGGGAACCCAACGCGGTGCTGTCTCAACTGTGCGTGGAAGCATAAAGTAAAATGGTGTTAGTGAATGCCTCAGTAACATAAAAGAACATAAAAAAACCGCGCTTGCGAGGTAAAGATTTTTTTCTCGCGCGTTTATTGTTTAAGTGTAGAATATGATCGCAGGACTGATACGGGAATACGACTGCTCGTTTAGCCTCTCCAATGGTATCTGTATACCGAGCAACACCAAAAAATGTGCGATGAAATAACAACGTATACGTATGAAGCAACTGCATGCAAAATCGTGAGGCCGGACGAAAGGCAACTGATCCGTCGGGTAAAACCGACGCTCGTTTATCCGCCTCAAACGTATACCTGGCTAACAGCAATAGTAAAGAAAACTCAAAGCAGTATAATGCAGAACCAATGTATTATTCGCATTAAGCAAATGCATGCGAATTCGTGAGGTTGGCCAAACGGTCGCGGCAGCGGACGGTCTGATAGGTATATATAAGGACTCCTTCCGTCCGAATTTGTCAGTGTACCCATATTGCGTGCAGACTGGGACTCAGCACCGTGTTGGCATCTTCACTGATACTCTGGAGCGCGTAAACTGTCCTTAAAACAACACATGAAGCGCCTAAAGCTCGGTTGGCGCACAGCGAGGTTGCGACCGGCTTTCCTTCACCATGTCACGCAGCTGCTGACCGCCTCGCTGTTGTCATGGTTACCATGCCGAGACACACTGTTGCCTGGTTTTCTGCAAGGGGTCTATTGTTACAATGTGCTACGACGCACTTTTGTCTAGGCGGATAAAGGGAGCGTTGGCGTGGCTTCAAGAGACGCACACCTGGCGGAGAGAGAGCGGAAAGGGGAGCGCAGTCAATTGTTGTGCTTGCGAAAAGCAACGTTTACTTCTATTGTTGCAATGTGCTACGATGCAATTTTTTCTAGGCGGATAAAGGGAGCGTTGCGTGCCCCCTCCATGACATCACGGTAGCTAGTCCAGCGCGCCGAAAGCGACAGAGCTGGCTGGGCTTGGCCAACACCCCTTCCTGATGACGTCACAACACCAGGCCCTTAACCTTGTGTGCGTATGTAGACCTGTAGCGTGCTATAATGCCGCGCGCGCAGCTGACCAAGCAGGCAGCGCGCTGTGGCCTAGCTGTTATCGCGCTTGCCTTGCACGCAAAAAGCCAAGGTTCGATTCCTGGCCGCGGGTACGCATTGTTGTTGACTCTGTAATGTTGCGTTCTGGTAAATCCGAAAACCGTGTTGCTGATCTGAGGTTAGAATGTTCTACGCGACTACTAGACCACTCCTGCAACGGTAAACAATAACCTAAACGTTGTTATCGACGGCCACGACGGTTCGGCTCTCGTCGATACCGGAGCAGACTACTCCGTCCAGAGTAAAAGGCTCTCCGAACGTTTTCGGAAAACGACGACGCCGTGGGATGGCCCACAGATACGGACCAGCCGGGGTACATCTTACCACGCCAGTAGGGAAGATGCACAGCTCGCGTAATGATTCACGGCAAAACTTGTCGGGTAAAGTTCGTCGTTCTAGAAGACTGTACCGAGCGATCAGAAAACTACGGCAGCCACGTCAGCTTCAGTGCGTGTACTCTCAGACCACGTAAACTTGCCACCACATGTGTACTTAGTGCCTCGTCGGGACCGAAAAAGGCATCGGCGTAGAAGCTCTGCTGGAAGGTAGCGTCCAACTGCTCTTAGAGAGAAAAATCGGCGTCAGAAGAGGCACTGCGGAGCTCCAAGACGGACACACCGTTGCACTCGTAACAAACTTCCGACAGGAGGCTCAGCACCTTACGAAAAAACACCGCCGTGGGTCACGAGGAACTCCCTGACTCAGCCGCAATCGCCGGAATATCAGAAGACCTTTCTGCGTGGCCACACAAGACAACGCCGCCTTCGCAGTTCGAAATCGATCGAACCCTGCCTACTCCACAACGAGGGCAACTCAGTAACTTTTCGCCGAGTTCAATGAGTGCTTCTCCACGTCGTCAAACGTACGCCAAACGACGGCGGCGAAACATCGAATTGTTATTGATGACGACGCGCTTCCTGTCTCATCGGTCGCCGTACAGTGTCTGTGTGAAAAAGAGAAGGAGAGAAGTCATCCAGAAGCAGGTCCAAGAAATACTCGACAACGACATCATCCGAACCCTCAAACATTCCGTGGGCTTCACCGGTAGTCCCAGTGGAAAAGAAAGACGGGACTCTTCGGTTCTGCGCAGACTATCGTCGACTGAACACCGTAACAAAAAAGGACGTCTACCTGTTGCAACGCATCGACGCCACTCTGGAACGGCTGCGCACCGCCCGTTACTTTTCGTCGGTGGACTTGAAGAGCGGGTACTGGCAGATCGAGGTCGACGAATGGGATCGTGAGAAGACTGCCTTCGTCACGCCGGATGGACCGTACGAATTTAAAGTGATGCCGTTCGGACTGTGCACAGCACCGGCGACCTTCCAGCGCGTAATGGACGCCGTCCTTTGCGGCTTGAAATAGTAAAGCTGTCTCGTCTACCTCGACGACGTCGTGGTATTCGCAAGCGACTTCGACGAGCACCTGAGACGTCTGCGAGCCGTGCTACAGGCTATCCAGAATGCTGGACTGGCATTAAAGCCGTCAAAATGTCGGTCTGCTTACGGCAAGCTCAATTCCTGGGCAATGTCGTGAGTGCTCAGGCGCAAGTCCTGACCGTGCAAAGACATCTGCTGAAGCCGAATTTCCGAAGCCATCAGACGAGAAATCCGTACGAAAATTTCTTGGGCTGTGCGCTTACTACAGACATTCCGTTCACGATTTTGCCAAGATTTCTGCACCGCTCACGCATCTGACGATTGACTGATTGATTGATTGATTAAGTTTTATTGGCGCGAAAGCGTCTAAGGCTATAGAGCACCAAAATCTGCGACTATTTCACGAAATGGTTTCTAGAAAAGAAAGAGGGCCTCTAGTGGCCAGGGATAGAATAAAAGGATGGACCATGAATTTGTATATAAATAATGTGATGAAAATTTTAAAAGTTGCAAAGCAAACTTAAAGCTGGCGTAAAAGTGCCGTACTTTTTAGGAGTTTAAAAACATATGTATGATTTATAAAAGCGGTCATCTTCAAGCAGAAGAGCACGGTGTACAGGCATGTGTCCCGAATAAAACTGGGCGAAGTGGAATTGGCGGTATCTCTGACATGCGGGGCACCCACGAAGGATATGCACCACAGCTAATGGTTCTGAACAGTGCGTTCGCATGCAGGTGGATCCTCTCGGTGAAGCAGATACCCACGTGCAAGATGTGTGTGGCCGATTCTTAACCGACAAAGGACTACCTAAAAAAACGGTCCCTATGACGGGCACTCGCCCACTCCTCTAGCATCGGCTTCACAACATAGAGTTTGTCGTTGGTTTCGCGGGACCATTCCTCTTGCCATTTACACCTAATACTTTTTTTCATTGTCGCTTTGTAGTCTTGGTACGGTATGTCGTGAATATCAACCTTCCTTGTACCACGTGTGGAAGCAGCACGATCAGCAGCTTCATTGCCAGGTAAACTCACGTGACTAGGCACCCAGCAAAAGACTATCTGCAATTTGTTTTCCTAGCTGCAGCAACCACTTTATGTTGTAGCTGAGTTATTAAAGGGTTTTTTGTTACCTCAAGGGATCTGAGTGCTCTCAGAGCACTTAGTAAATCACTGTAAACTACAGAGTACGGATACCTATTTTTGATAATACTGTCTGTGGCCAATAGTAAACCGTATAACTCTGCAGTCAAGATAGTTGCACTGGAATTAATCCTCCGCATACATTTAAATGATGGACCAATCACGGAACAGCCGACAGGGGAGTCGGTTTCTGTGCCGTCAGTATAAAAGCTCGTGTAGTCTTTATATGTATTTTGTAGCTGAAAGAATTCCGGTTTTAAAATTTCTGGTGGGATATTTTTCTTAGTGTACTCAGTGAGTGACAAGTTTGTGATGAGCAGACTATGCTTCCATGGTGCCACTGTTCCCAAAAGCTGAGCAACAGGTCGGTTCGTCTGAAGGCTAGCCGAGAGAGCCGCGGTCTTGTTCCGCAATAAAAAAGGAGTGCAAAAATGTTCCAAAAGCCGGGTGAATTCATGATTGAAAAGGTTTACTCCGACTTAACATAACAAATTAATAACAAAAAGGTACAGACGTTTCGCCACCTATGCAGGTGGCATCTTCAGTATACACTAACACAAATGAGGTGAGGTCGGCCAGTCCACTTATCAGACACGTCCCCGTAAATGTCCGGCAGGGGGCCACGGTTGGTGTTGCACACCGATGCGTCACGACGAATGAACCAGGACTCGACAAATTTCCTTTGCCCCCACCTTTGTTCTCGGGCCAGCGTCGTCGCATTATCCAGGTCGAAACTGTGTCCTGTCGTCCAGCAGTGTTCGACAAGTTCCGTCTTGGACCGCGTGGCATGGGCGGCCTTGGCAACGTCTTTTTTGTGTTCTTTCAGTATCGTTGCACTCTTTCTGCCCGTTTCGCCGATGTAAGTCGCGTCACAATCCCTGCACTGCACTTTGTATACGACCCCGCTCTGACCGTCTGCAGGGGTACGATCCTTCGGTTTCGGGAACACATTCGCCAAGGTATAATGTGGTTTAAAAACAGTTTGTACGCCCAACGGACTTTAAAATTTTCCAAAAGCCAGGTGAATTCATGATTGAAAAGGTTTACTCCGACTTAACATAACAAATTATTAACAAAAATGTACAGACGTTTCGCCACTTATGCAGGTGGCATCTTCAGTATACACTGACGCAAACGAGGTGAGGTCGACCAGTATATTTATCACACACGTCCCCGTAAACGTCCGGCAGGGGGCCACGGTCGGTGTTGCACGCCGACGCCAAACGCGCCCTGCGACTCGACTTGGTCGTCTGCGTCGCCCGGCCGCCGTTGACCCCGGCAAGTTTCTTGGCCCTATTTTGT
Organism: Ixodes ricinus; assembly: GCA_037355805.1. Taxonomy (NCBI): domain Eukaryota; kingdom Metazoa; phylum Arthropoda; class Arachnida; order Ixodida; family Ixodidae; genus Ixodes; species Ixodes ricinus. The sequence continues at coordinate 18,491 of JAZHYW010034935.1, read as the reverse complement.
TACAGAAAGGGAGCTACGCTTTCTAATTTTACAAGAAACAACCGACCTGTGAAATACGCCTTTGACGAAAAGTTTAGATTGCTACGTGCAGGCGTCGATTTTTACGGTTCATTTTAGATCGAGCCTGTTAACTTCGGACACCCTATACTTGCCACGACCAATCGGAACAAAGGAGCGCCGTTCAAACGGGAGTTTTTTTGTTAACATTCATGGACGCATTTTTTTTCCAGATCCTAGCACATAACAGCTGTGCTGTAAAAACACAATTTTAAGCATAGTAATAAAATTCGCAAGTTTCGAAACATCGAAGGTTTCTATAACCTGGACAAGGCCTGGACTGCACACCAAAGGCTGCATCACGACTTCGTAAGGTTCTCCTTAATCACCCCGTTGACCCGATGAGGGTTTCATGTTGCACGCACGCTGAGCCATTCCGTAAGCGTTGGAGTGCTAAGTTAATTGAGATAAAGAACAGAACGGAATATGCCGGGACAGCAACTATATGGAAAATTTTGACCTAATCTTTGATTCCTTCAATTCCTCCAGCCTGAACTGCACGAATGTACTCAATTGAGGGCTCTCGGACAATTCCCTGCACTGGAAGTTCTGGATGAAATGACGGCCATCATTCAAAACTTCGGAGGTTCTTTATCTGAGCGGAGACAGACGCCCGCCCTGCCTTCACGAACTGCTCTAAAACGTCTAATTCCGTCTATATATTTAATAAAATGGCCAGCAAACTTTCAAAAGCGCCAAGTCGCCGAAATCTGCCAACTCTAGCGTGCGACGTGAGGCGCAATCGTCAGCGCAGTCAATGCGACGGGGTTGGAGCGGCCAACGTTGAACCACTACGCCAAAGGCATGACTACGTCATTCTCACGTTTTGTTTGTTTTTACTTCTCAGAGCGAAATTGAACGATGACGTCATGAGTTTCTCCTCCCGGTGTTGGCTCTACGGCGTCCACGTGATCAGCGTAACGCGGATGCGCTAGTTTGCGCTGCCCTGCGCGGTTATCGCATGTCCGGTTTCTCCGCTCCCCCTCTCCTCTTTCGTGTTCTCCCCTTCCCCCTCTCCCCGGGCCATCACCGTCCACGCCATGCGAAGCGACCTTCCCGCGTCGCGTGTCCTGTACCTCGCCCCTACGAACGTCACAAGACCACGTGGTTCGACGTGACGTGGCCATGACTCTGAGGACACGAGACCAATGTTGCCTGACGCAACCGAAGTTTCGGTTTCGGTATCAGCTGATGTTTAAATTAAGATTACACAAATAATATTCAACATTTCGCGAATCCGAAGACGCAAGGCACACTTCAGACACCCTTCCACATTCCAGACATAGGTACGGCGTGCAAGGATTGCTTGGACACTGTACGTAGAGAAATACTTTAACTTCTGAACTCCTTGGTCAAACAAACATATAAACAAACAGGCAAAGTCGTTGGAAAAAAATGTTAAAGCAAAAAAGATCACGCACTGCTAGACGGTATACGGCATCTGCCGCGTACGATGCTAACTTACCTGGCGGTCTATATGATATAAGGTGTTTAGTTTTCAACAAGGCACCATCACGTTTCGTCATAATACGTTTGACCGCCACGACTCTAGATGCCCGCAGACCTTCCAGGATCTCGTCTTCACGACTGGAAAGAAGATCATCTTCTGAAATTACCCCCCGAACGGTATTGAGGGTTCTGTGAGTGCTCACAGTTTTCTTCACGTCGCCTGGAATTGTCAATTTTAAAAGAGTAGTGCTCTGGGACTTTTTCACAACTTCAACAAGCAGATAACCAGCATGCAGTTTCTTTGCTTTGTATTCAGCACCTATCTGACTGTCCAGAACCTTTGCTACAAGAAACGGTGACATATTACAGAGACGTTTGTCAGGAACCGCGGAGTGAATCACCATGAATGTTGAAAACGTTTCATCATCCGTACCTTTCACAATGAATAGCCGTACGGGACGATAATTAGGGGCACGTCCAGAACTGGGGGTTTTTGTTTGGAGATTTTGTTGTGTTTATCCTAGCTGAATATTCAGGCGATAACCATGGGCAAAACAACACAAGAAAGGAGATGGCCGCCCTACTGTAACTGTCACACCATGCTTTCCGTAAGTGTTCTCTTCGTGCCTTTATTTGTCCAAGTAGACGAAAAATTCCAGTTAACAAACATAGGAAATGGCGACGAGTACTGGTTGAGTGCGTACTCCGCCCCAGGAAATATTTTCCCTTCTCAACAGTCGGCGGAATCGGCGAAGAAGAGTACCCGTGAAAAAGGCCTAGCGGACGTCAGGAGTCCGCGCCAAAACCACGATGGCTGCACCGGTACCGGCGGCACTTCATTGGTAAGCTCGACAGTTTTGATGAATCAGCGGAGGATTGGACCTCGTACATCGAACAGGCAGATGAGTACTTCGTGCTAAATGGCCTACCGGACGAAAGGAAAGTCGCAGCCGTCATAACAACCATGGGAGCCAAAACCTACTCCATACTGAGGAAACTAACGACGCCGAACAAACCGTCCGAGAAAACTTAAGAGACATCAAGAAGCACCTGAGCGACTACTTCTCGCCTGCTCCTCTTGAAATGTCGGAGCGTCATCGGTTTTATAAGAGAATGCAGAAGGAGGGAGAAACTTCCAATGAGTATATGGCTGCACTCCGGTGTCTTTCTCAAACCTGCAACTTAGGATCCTTCCTTGATCAAGCCTTGCGAGACAAGTTCATGTGCAGTCTTCGCTGCGTCAAGGTTCAGCAGCGTCTACTGACGATGAAGAAGCTGACCTTGAAGCACGCACTCGACGAGGCCGAGGCTCACAAGCTCGCTGCCAAGGATAACGCGGAGTTCAAGAACAAGAAATCGACTCCCGCGGCTACCGTGGCACACGCGGACAAAAGACAGCCGAAAATGCTTCAGGTGCAATCGGAAAGGCCGCGTTCCAGCGAAGTGTAGATTTTTGGAAGCCGTTTGCCACACATGCAACAAAGTGGGTTACGTCAGTCAAGCATGCAAGAGCAAGGCAAGCGACGCCCACCAAGACTTCGTGCAGGCCAAGTTCGGGTTCAAAGAAAGCGAAGTCGACGATCTTCAAAAGGCCACGTTCACGTCTTACAAGAAGAAGGAGATAGCGGAGTTTGAATTGTTGGCACACGTCGACGGTAAGAACGGAAGTAACCAGTAACTTTACAAAAGCATTTGACTACACAAATCACAATATATTAATTCGTCAACTTGATTTCTATGGTATTCGCTGTTTGCCTTTATCGCTTTCGAGGTCCCATCGTAATCAGTATGTTTCCATTGGTAAATATTCATCTGATATCAAACCAGTTAGGTCTGGCGTCCCACCGGGAGTATACTTGGGCCATCTCTTTTTAATATCTATATAAATGATATTGTCAATAGAAATCATAGTGTATCCCACGAGATGGCGCCACCTCCCCAGCGCCACCGCCGCGCTCAGGAAGCTGCGGACAACACTGTGCGTGCTAGCAAGAAAAACGGACCTGAAGTCCGCCATGACATCAGTGCATGTTTGTCACGTTGTTATTCTAAGAAATTAAATATGTTACTCACCAAAAGTGAAGACGTATCAACTGGCGACGAGTTACGGGATCAATAGCGCGACCAGCCGGGAACATCAAATCGAGTGAAGCCGAGCGAGACCGGCAAATGAACCAAGGTGAGCCGCTCACAACTTCCCGCGCATCCCCAAACAATGGCAACCTTCGGAAAGGTTGAGGCGTACGACAACAAAGAGCCATGGATCTCCTACGCGGAGCGACTGGACGCATTCTTCCAAGCAAACGGCGTCGACGACGACGACAAGAGAAAATGGATTTTCTTGTCGACCGTTGGAAGTAGCACCTACGCGACGCTACGTAGTCTGTTGGCGCCCGCCAAGCCGAAGGAGAAAAAGTACAAGGAGCTGATGGCTGCCTTAAACAACCACTTCAGCCCGCCGCCATCCGAAATCGCCGAAAGTTTTCGTTTCAACACGAGAGCACAGCTTGAGAACGAGAACGTCGCAGTGTTCGTCGCCGAACTACGACAGTTGGCAGAGCACTGTAATTTTGGCACAGCTCTGAACCGCATGCTGAGGGACCGCCTCGTGTGTGGAATCCGGGACAAGAACGTGCAGCAGCGACTGCTATCGGAAAAGAACTTGACCCTGGAAAAGGCTATCGAAATTTCGAGAAACGCAGAAGCCGCTGAAAAGAACGCGACGGAACTGCAGAAAGGACACGAAGCGTCGACTTCGGCGCCCGTGGAGAATTCGAGTAACAACCTGAGAATGCGCAAAAAGAGACAGCAAATTCCTCCTGAAAGGAAAAGACAAGATGAAAAGAAGCAACTCGGGCCTTGCATCCGCTGCGGGTCACCAGGCCACAAGCCGCCAGAGTGCAGGCACAAGCTCTCCAAGTGCTATAAGTGCGAGAGAGTTGGTCATTTGGCAAGTTGCTGCTTGTCTAAAACGGCCAACCCCAAGAAGCAGTCGACGAGGCAGGTGAACAGCCTAGAACCAGCTAGTAAACCACCCGAGTACTACTTGCACGCACTGCAAGCAAAGTCAACGCTGAAGCCAATCACAGTGACATTCATGGTCAACGGACTTCCATTGGAGATGGAGCTAGATTCCGGATCTCCTGTCTCTCTGATCTCCGAGGATACGTTCTTGCGTCATCAGAGCACGCTACCTCCACTGGAACAAGCAGATATCAAGCTCAACTGCATCAGAGGATCTATTCCAGTGCAAGGAACAGTGTCAGTGGAAGTGAGTCTCAATGAGACAAGAAGTCAGCAAACACTCCTGGTGGTTGCTTGCAAGAGCCCTAACCTTTGTGGCAGGGACTGGCTGGCAGCATTTGACCTGCTCCCAAGACAAGTAAACTCAACTCAGCTGGAGGGAACTGCAGCAGAACACAAAGTGCTAAAAACACTCCAAGAGTTTGAAGAAGTCTTCAATCCAGGTTGCGGCACACTGAAGGGACCACCAGTGCATGTTGACGTTCGACCGGATGCTCAACCGCGGTACTACAGAGCCCGCTCGGTACCATATGCACTACGAGACAAGGTGGAACACGAACTCCAACGTCTAGAGGACGAAGGTATCATCACTGCTATAGACCACTCCGATTGGGCATCTCCCATTGTGCCAGTGTTAAAGGCAGATGGCAAGAGTGTCAGGATTTGTGGGGACTACAAGATAGGCGTGAACCCCTCTGTGATGACAACCCAGTACCCTCTGCCCAAAGTGGAAGACATTTTTGCATCCTTGCAAGGTGGAGTCAAGTTCTCCAAGCTAGACTTTCGCGAGGCCTACAATCAAGTACCTGTAGATGAGGCAACCAGCAGGCTCCTGGTCATCAACACATCCAGAGGACTCTTCGCATACAACCGCTTGGCGTTCGGTGTATCATCGGCACCTGCACTTTTCCAAAGACGGATGGAGGAGACCCTCCAGGGAGTTCCCGGAACATCAGTCTACCTAGACGACGTGCTAGTGACTGGGAAAACAGACGAAGAGCACCTCCAGAACCTGCGAGAAGTTTTCCGAAGGATCAAAGAATCGGGCCTCAAACTCAAAAAGGAGAAGTGCGAGTTTTTCAAGGATTCACTCGTCTACCTGGGTCATGAAATCACCGCAGCCGGGCTTCATCCTTCAAAGAAAAACACAGAAGCCATCATTGAAGCACCCGAACCAAGAGATGTCGGTGAGCTAAGGTCCTACATCGGACTCCTTTCCTATTATGGGAAATTTTTACCGAATCTGTCTACGCTGCTGGCACCTCTGTATGCCCTTCTGCACAAGAACAGCCAGTGGAGATGGACAGATGAAGAACAACAAGCGTTCGTCAAAAGCAAGGAGGCCATCATGGAGGCCAAGGTACTGGTGCACTACGACCCATTGAAGGAGCTTGTGCTAGCATGTGACGCTTCGCCTTATGGCGTGGGAGCAGTACTGTCCCACAGGAAAGACGGTGTCGAATCGCCACTGGCATTCGCATCGCGAACTCTCACCCCAGCCGAGCGAAATTACTCGCAGTTAGAAAAAGAGGCTCTAGCCATCATTTTTGGCGTCACACGGTTCAGGGACTACCTGCTATGTCGAAGTTTTGTCCTGATCACTGATCACAAGCCACTGGTCGGAATTTTCCGTGAGGACAAGGCAATTCCAGCCATGACAGCTTCGCGCATCCAACGCTGGGCCCTTACACTTGGAGCTTACAGCTACAGCATTGAGCACCGACCAGGACGCCTCAATGGGAACGCAGACGCCATGAGCAGACTGCCCCTGAAGACTGTCTACACAGACCCCCGGAACCTCCAGAATTGGTCCATTCAATCACAAGCCTGGAAAAGCTGACAGTCTCTGTCAAGATACTGCAGGACCTCACAAAGAGTGACGCGAGCTTAAGCCAGGTGCTACAATGGGTGGAGAACGGATGGCCACAACAACTCCAAGACAGGTCACTACAACCGTTTTGGAACAGACGCAACGAGCTAAGCACCCATCGGAATCTTCTCTACTGGGGGAACCGAGTGGTCGTGCCACCCCGGCTCGACAACGCATTTTGGACCTACTCCACGAAACTCACCAAGGCATGGTCGTCATGAAAGGAATGGCAAGATCCTTGGTGTGGTGGCCCAAAATGGACTCTGAAATTGAGCTCTGCTCTCGACAATGTGCTCAGTGTCTCGAGAACTCCCCGATGCCACCAAAGGCTGAACCGGTGTCCTGGCCTGAGCCCAAGGAATGCTGGGAACGTCTGCATCTTGACTACGCAGGACCGTTCGAGGGAAAGATGCTGCTGGTGCTGGTGGATGCCAAGTCTAAATGGCTTGAGGTTGACGTTGTGGCAAGTGCCACATCCGAACAAACAGTGGAACATCTACGAGACATCTTCGCAAGGTTCGGACTGCCAAGGTGCATCGTGTCGGACAATGGAACACCATTTACTGGCCAACCTTTCCAAGACTTCGTCCAAGGGAATGGAATCAAGCACCTCCGGACGGCTCCTTTTCATCCAGCGTCGAATGGCCTGGCAGAACGAGCTGTTCGCACCGTGAAGGACGGCCTCAAGAAAACAGAGGGAAGAGACCTTAAGCTTCGTCTCGCCCAATGGTTGCTCATGTATCGCAGAGCACCCCGACCAAACGGAACATCGCCAGCAGAATCCATATTGGCTTATCCAATGAAAGCGAGACTGGACCTCTGCATTCCCAGAAGAGAGGAAGAGACGAATCCGGAGCAGTTACCAAGCGAGTTCAAGCAACAGCCCAAAGGAAAGAAAAATGGACCACGCTACAAAAAGGGTGACAAGGTCGCTGTTCGCAACTTTGGTAAAGGAAAACGTTGGTGGCTGGGTGACATCGAAGAAAACTGCGGAACATCTATGGTAACGGTCTCAACTCCGCAAGGAATTGCAAGACGTCACAACGACCAAGTCAAGCGAAACCTGGGCTGTGCACCGGTCAACCCAACTACCACAACAGAAGAGCCACCGATAAGAAGGTCAGCACGAGTGGTGCGGAAACCCGCAAGATTTACGTAATTAATAGAAGGGAGGAGTGTAGTGTATCCCACGAGATGGCGCCACCTCCCCAGCGCCACCGCCGCGCTCAGGAAGCTGCGGACAACACTGTGCGTGCTAGCAAGAAAAACGGACCTGAAGTCCGCCATGACATCAGTGCATGTTTGTCACGTTGTTATTCTAAGAAATTAAATATGTTACTCACCAAAAGTGAAGACGTATCACGTTGGTGGCTGGGTGACATCGAAGAAAACTGGCGGAACGCCAATGGCAACGGCCCCAACTCCGCAAGGAATTGCAGAGACGTCACAACGACCAAGTCAAGCGAAACCTGGGCTGTGCACCGGTCAACCCAACTACCACAACAGAAGAGCCACCGATAAGAAGGTCAGCACGAGTGGTGCGGAAACCCGCAAGATTTACGTAATTAACAGCAAGGGAGGAGTGCAGTGTATCCCACGAGATGGCGCCACCTCCCCAGCGCCACCGCCGCGCTCAGGAAGCTGCGGACAACACTGTGCGTGCTAGCAAGAAAAACGGACCTGAAGTCCGCCACGACATCAGTGCATGTTTGTCACGTTGTTATTCTAAGAAATTAAATATGTTACTCACCAAAAGTGAAGACGTATCAAAATCCATCGACAAAATTTGTAACATATGCTGACGACAGCAGCATATTTTCGGCACAAGCAGCGATGAACTTATGGATGTCGCCAATTTAGCGGTGTCTAAATGGACCTTTTTTCACATGCCGACGGCACCAGGCAGTGGCTGCACGAACTAAAAATCGAGGAAGGGACCTACCTGCGCTACCAGTCGATAATGGGAGCTACGCTACCAGTTTCTTCGTTCTCTGAGCAGCAGGGCGTGCCCAACGCGCCGTCAAGTGGGGCATCCGTGGCGTCCAGCAAAAGGGAGTGTCCGGTGAAATTTTGCCTTCAATAAAACAGTTCAAATCTATTGTCATTACGTCCAGATATACCTTCCGCACGATATCCTGAATTTTTTATGCTCCCTTGCAAGGGTAATTGAATTTTCATCCAGGTCCAAACTGCTGAAATTTTGTCGGCAAATATACGGCGTTTGCGTTGGCAACATTGTCAAGAGCAGACGCTCTGACGTCACATCAGTGATCGCGGCCGTCCTCGTGTGTTATCAAGCGTTGCGGAGTCGTTCCTGATCCCTTTTTTTTAACGTGATTTTGCCCTACATCTGATTTTTATGCATGGGTGGTGACTTCTGTTGTGCGGTGGGGTGCCACAACGATCGGGGGCAAACCAAGACGTGACGTTCCATGTGTTCCCGCGAGATCTGCAGCGGCGAGCAAGGTGGATTGCCGCTGTGCGTCGGGCGCACTGGGTTCCCACGAAAGCGTCTCGCTTGTGCAGCGTGCACTTTACAGACGAGAGCTACGAGCTCAGCTCGCGGCTTTCGAAAGAATTCGGTCTAGGGCAGAGATCTCCGAGACTGAAGCCTGACGCCGTGCCGACTATCTTCAACTACGTCGTTGCGCCACCAGCCCCTCTCCGTGGCGCGTTTGCGAAGAGGAGACGCAAGGACGTAAGTCAAATATTGGTTTCTAAATGCGTTCGGTTCTTTAAAAAGTCACGACGTGTTTTCTATGACGCACACCAGCTCCGACTCATGCCGTTTTGCTCGCTATTGAGACCACGGGGAGCTGATCTATATGCGCGCGAGCGCTCTCTCTGCTCTCATTACTGGTAGATTTATTTACTTGTCTTCCTAGTTCACAAGTACTTTTGACAAGTTTGAGTAATTATATATTGGCCGACTTTGGGTTTTGCTTGTTGAAGTTGTGTGAGAATAGCAGACGAATGATGCGATGGGGTGCGACGTTGTTTACAAACGCAGGCTGTCGACGAAGCCATCGCCGAACGCGATGCGACGGGTGCTGCCAGTTCGGTGCCGGACCCAAATCCAGACCCCAGCCCAGTTGGAAATGGAGACCTTGTTGCGGACTGCGAGCAGCCTTACATGGATGTTTCTGACCCGGAGCCTGAACCGACTTCACGGAATGCCTGTATCTGCACACAAACGGACCCTCTGCCAACATGCACGCGACGGATCCAGACCAAGATAAAAGTCAGGTGCATAGGTGAGGATGTATCAAGGCTAGTTGGTTCATGATGCAAGGAAGTGGACAAAAACAAGCACTTCCTTGTGATCGTTTTTTTTTTTTTTAAACGGGGATATATCTGTCTAATTAGTACGAAAATTAAAAAGCGCGAAGACAAGGACCAGAGGGAGACGTACATTCTGCGTCATTTACGTCTGTCCTCCAACTTGATGACCCATTCTTGATACCTGAGCTCAGAAGCAATGATTCATTACCTGAAGAGACGACTCAACCCGAACCTCGATATGGGTTCTCCCTAGATGTTGGAAGACCTATTTTGTTCAATACCACACAGAGAATTGTTTGACTTCGTCAGCGAATGCATCGACTCCAATGAGCCCTAGGTTTTCAGAACACCTGTAGCATACCGGTGGCGTCTTTCCTACAGCATTTGGAGTTTTATTTGTGCTCGAAGTTTGTCACGTTTTCAGGAGAAACTTACATGCAGAAAAAAGGAATCTGCATCGGGTCATGCGTAGCTCCCATTTTGTGCTGACATTTTTCTTTCAAAGTGTGACAGGGGCATATTCCAGGGTTGGACCTCCTATCCAGTCGCACGCATATTCAGCTACGTTGACGACTATCTTGTGCTCATGACAAAAATGCCTGACGCGAACGACATCAACATCATCAAAATTTGACGCGCAAGTATCAAGGCTCAAGGCGTCAGGCTACCCCACCTCCATCCTGTCCGACGTTGTTGAATGTATGATAAAACCAAACAGAACAAGCAAGAGAAGTAGAGAAAGAAGAAGTCGACCGGCGGTCGTCCCTTATATCCACCGCATCTCTCATAACTTCAAGAGAATTGCCTCTAAATACGATGTGCCGGTTGTGTTTTCAGCCCCCGACAAGCTAAAAAGCTCTGCCCCAGAGTCAACACCCCGCGCACAAAGCCTGACAAATGCAGTGTTAGGCACTGCAACAAATACGTCAACTGTTGCAGCGGGGTAGTGTATTTGATCCCGTTCACCTGTGGGAAGGTTTATGTGGGACAGTCGGGAAGATGTATCAACGTAAGGCTCAGAGAACATGCGCTATCTCTAAAATCCTCTCCGTCGGGGCATCTCGCTCTACATGTGAGGGACTGTGGATGCGCCCCGCTACTGTCCAGCACAAGGATCCTGAGGAGGTGTCCAGATAAGCGAACTCGAGAGATTCTTGAGGCTGAAGTCATTGCGACCAAAGGAGACGCCTGCATCAGTGCTCCATCGGTGACTTTGTCATCAAAAGAATTAGAGTACATGAAATATTTTCCTTAGATATTCTTAATTTGCTTTACCTTCCTCTTTCTCTTTTCTTAATATATTTACTGTCATTTTTTCACTGTTACTTTAATCATGCCCACCATTTCCTTTTGTTTTTACTAATTTCCTTTTTTTATCTTTTTTAATTCTCAGTCTTTTCAGATCCTTTCACTCCTTTCTCATAAATATTTGTAGCATTTAACGTTAGGGTTTCTTCGTCTTCCTCATCTTCCGAATTAAAACGTCAGTTGCGAGTAAGCGCTTGTCCTGTGTAGTCTCTCTCTTGTCCTTGTCTTTCGCGCTTTTTAATTTTCGTAATGTTTAATCAACTAGGCCAACAAAATATTGTGCTACAGTTGTAAACGTTCTTTCATTTTTTTCAAAATATAACCGCGATGGGTAGAACGTGCACTACCCATATTGAGGAAAACAGTAGCGCCCCCAGCGAGCTTCTCGCCGCGAACAGGCAACCGGACTAAAGTAACTGGACGTGCGGCTCCAATAGAACATCTGCATATTCGGACGCCTATTGCTTGTATTTTGGTTGTTAACAAAATACTTCAATCGTTAAAAAGGTAACATTCTATGGACCTGACAATTTTAGCTTAGTTGTGGCTCTATATTTTGGCAAGCAACCTGGTCTGGTAGCCACGAGACTGAGTATCTGAAATATTTAACATACTGGGAAATAATGTTTAAAGCGATGTTTTGTTTTATCATATTGTTTAGAAATATGACGGTGACAGCACTATGCCTGGAGAAGGTTACACCGTCAGCAACCGGGTAAAAGTGTTTCCTGAAGGCGGTAAGTGGTCGTTTGGCTAATGGTTACCAACAATGCGCACGTGAAAGCTGTGACTTTTTGTAATCCTTATTTGGCCACAAAATGCACGCGAAAAAATAACCGACCTGTCTTCGGCTTAATGTGTTTTTTTTTTGTCAAGAGGTGTGCGTTTTATATAGCGGGGAGTTTTACAGTAGTGATCCCGGAAGCTATGCCTAATGAAATAAATAGCGTCGTCGCCATGCGCAACCTAGTGCGCGGTTTGGGTACGGCGCAAGCAGTGTGGCGACGACGGTATTTCTTTCGGCATAAAAGAAGCTCTCCAGTACGTTATTCTAAAAGTTGCTGATATTTTCTTGGGAATATCTGCTCAAGCCACATCACAGCCGTTATTGCATCACTTTGCGAGCGTACAGTTTACTCAAGCGACCTTCGTACGCTGTAAATATTTTTTTTATCCATTACCAATGTGAAGAAGTTTTGCTTCCGTGACTGGTCCGAGAATGTGAGAGCAGTCTGAGCCCAGGAGTTGTGATCGGCTGAAAAGGATCCCGAATGTGCTCTGGCGGCGCGCCACCAGAGCTTATTTGGTTGGATCGAGGTCAGAGAAAAGAGGCGCCCACACCATTTCGCCAGCTTTTATCTGGCTGGCGCGGATCGACGTACTGGGGTTGAGATGGTCGCGGCTCTTTCTACCTGCGCGTGGAGGGGATGCGTTTTAAATTTTTGGGGCTATGCGTGAAAAAAAAAAAAAAATAAATAGAGCGAACTGTGACCTTGAACGTTCTGTGTAGCGCTGTGCTCAGACAAGCTGAACATGATTGCAAACTAAGGTTGGCTGCTGCTTGCGATGTCCATGCGAAATGCTGCCTAGGATCCGCACCGTAACGCCAATGTCTTGCCAGCACGCTTTCAGTAAGTGGCAAATTGGCAGCTTATTCATTGCAATCAGACCACTAACTAGGATGTTTATCATGAAGCACTCACTAGTGGGCGTAACTTTGATTTTATACCCCACCGAAAAAAACAGGTTAAAAGGGATTACGGAACAGGAAAATCAAACTGGATTTCTTAGTTGGAAACCTGAAATCCAGTCTGCAAACTGGACTTCAGGTGTGCATGAAGAAATCCACGAAAATAATCCCTGGAGAAGGGGAACATGAGAGAGACAAAGGACAAACACAAATCTCCGAGCACAGCTAACTGACTGGTGCGCGACCGAAAAATTCCGCCTGGACCGGGTATCGAACCCGGGACCTCTCCATTTCCAGCGGAGCACTCTAATAACTGAGCTAATCATGGGTTAAACGTCAGTTAGAGCAAACGGGTTTTGTCAGCTGCCACCAGTTCAACACCAACAAGGGTAAGATTTTCCTGTTCCATAATCTAGTTTAAACTGTTCTTCTTTTGGTAGGGTAGCGCACAAGTGCAGACACAATTTTTACAGGCACACAAAAATGAAACACTTACGCAGCGCTAACAACTTTTTTTTTTATTTCGTCGTCGTCTACTATTTTTTTTTCGACGCGCTAAAAAAAAGAAGAGTTCAAATGATTGATGATGTCTTCTTTACCTTGCGGTTAAGTAGTGTAACTCTTTCTCTGGCAAATTTAGCGACGGGTTGCTAACACCCTTGTTGTTTAGCTGCTTTATATTTCCGGCTTCGATAATGCTTCGTAGTGATCTGATTACTGTTCCTGCCTTGTACTATGCAGCTGGTTAGATATGCCAGCGCAACCGCAATCGCGGCAGGTAACTTCCTAGGTGTCTCAGAATTGGCTTTGATAATGAAGTTATTGTGTTTTCTAAGTCGGCCATTAAGACACCGTCCAGTCTGCTCTATGTAGTCTCTTCCACAAGAGAGAGGAAAGGAGTAAACCATTCCTTTTGCACAAAAAACAAAGTGGGTTCGGTGTTTCTTGGTAGAGGCGGGCGTACTTGGGTCAATCTGTTTGGACTTTTGTCGGCGTTTGGAGACCGTTTCGCTTGTGGCTTCCTCTCCTGTTCGGTGTTCGGGCGCTTGGCTCCAAGTTCTCAACTGGTTCTAAATTTGCCGTGGAGTCTGACGATCCCCAGTTCCGTGGATTGTTCCGGCGACACAATGTTTCCAAGTGAGAAAAATGTATTCGTGATATTAAGTACAAGATAGTGAGAAATTTAATGTAAGATAAAACAGCAAATAATCTAAACCAAATGTATTTGCCAGATACCAAAATTCTACCAAAAGTAACTGAAATGGGCACTATCTTGAGCATGGTATTAAAGATAGGCACAAGTCTGGTGAGATCAAAAGGTTGTAAACATTTCCTAAAACTGGAGAGAACATTGCCCAACATGCACCCCTTCTCTAACTTTGTCAGAGAAGGAGCTGTATTACTCAGTCAGAGGTTCAAGGAGAGAGTAGTAGATATTTTAATTAATTCTTTTAACGCGTCAAAAAAGAGTAAATTAGGATTAAATATTAATAACAACACGAGGTTTTGTGCCAGCGCTGCGCCAGTGTTCTCTTTTGTGTGCCTGTGAAAATTGTTTCTCTGCTCTTTGTGCGCCGTAACATCGGAGGTGTGAACAACCAACTGGTCCAAAGTGCAGTTCTAGTTAGCGGGCGCACAAAATCACGCCGGTAGCACCGGAGACAGCAACGATGTAAATCAATATTATTACACATTAAAAAAAAGGGTGCACAGAAATGTACATTCCACTGCATCTCTTTATTTAAACTTGCACCAAAATGCTTTATTTGTCAGGTATTTATTTCAACGACTGAAGGCCCATACGCACATTCGCGTTTCGTGGTGCGTTCTGTAGCGGCAAGCGGACGCGTTGCGTTGCAAAGAGCGCTTGCGCCAAGCTTGTACGCACAGTTGCGCTGACACGCAGTCAAGAGCCAATAAGATCGCGCTATCGTCGCTAGCGGCTCACCAATAGTAAGCGAAATCCAAGGCAACATGGCGGCGCACGGCGACAGCGTCGAAGTGTTCGATCTGGGACAATCCCGCCGACTTCCCTGACGTTTTGTCAAGCTCAACCATCGCAGCCTTGAAAATACACTTCCACCGCTCCCCAAAACGACAAAGCAAGTTCTGCGGGCGCAGAACCGGACAGCCGTCTCTGCCGAGTCGGCCGAGTGGCGCGAGCGAACCACGTCACCCTCTCTCCTCTCTCTCGGCTTCTGATTGGTCGAACGCACCGCAACGCTGGAAAGCGAGCGAGGCTCTACTCGCTGTGTCGCGCTACGTAGCGTTGCGGAGGCGGTCGCACCGCAAGCGACCGCTCCTGGACGCAGGCGACGCCGCAACGCACTCAAACGCGTTCAAACGCGAATGTGCGTATGGGCCTTGAGTAGTATTTAAAACAACTTTGAATTCAAGAAGCAGTTTAGAATAAGCGGTATTGTCTGTAGCGACGTAAATGCAGGCACTGATACGATAGGTAGAAAATTTAGTTACTTAGTCTCTACTAATAATATTTGAGATATTTGCCTTAACTGGCACATTTGAATTATGAGATTTGTTACCTATCTTCGAACTGTGTTATATCTGTTGTTAAGATTTATACATCTTAAATCTGTTTCATGTTGTACACTGCCAAATGCAAGTCGTGGGGAGGCTAAGATACCGAAACTGCATGCGACCGTAAAGAGCGACAGAAGTCTTACCCGGAAGTGACGTCTGCTTCCGCAGCATACAAGGCAGCGGACGTGGATAGTGTAATAGACCATGTGCAAAATGTAGAGCGCCATCTAGTACCGCGCCGAGAACTACGGCCGCCATCTTGGTAGCGGGGAGAAAACGAAACCAGTGACCCGCCCGGCAAAGACCCCACGTAAACAAGCGACCGCAGCCTCGTACGAGAGGAGGAAGGAGGAAACACTTTATTTGTCTTAGGGTGATAAGCGATGCCAACGCGTTGCTGCGTTTCCTCTGCGAATGCAACGATAAACCTTTGATTCGTGCGTGACGTGAACGTAAAGGTGAATCACAATTTTTTTCTTATTTGTTACTTCAGACGCAGCTTTTGACAACAACAATCGGTGACAACGCGAAGAAACATGCGGACGTTATCGCGCACCTCACAACCATTTACAACTATTCAACTAGGCTGTAATCTTTTCACGAAGTTTTACCGATATTGTTTCTGAACATGTTTTTTTCCTTCAGCGCACGTTGTAGCGCCGTGCCTGCGTTTTTCTTGATGCGAAAGCAGGTCAATGTATGCGGACGACACCAAAGGCTGTCAAGCGAGGCATAAAGATAACCAGTTTTAATAATCTACGCCACCAACCATAATTGAAGATGCGTATGGTTAACAGTAAACAACAAAAAGCTGAAAGCATCACAGAGCCCTCATTTTACCTAATGTCACATATAAAAAAGAATATTACTTTGGACAGCCAGGAAACAATCTCAATGCTTTGCAGCGATTTCTACACACTTGATCTGGCGTCGGTAAACGAGGTTTGTATAACACGTCTAAAACTAAAACAAACTGATGGGCTGCGGAATGATGTTAAGATGTGCGTATTTATTACTCAGTTAGCGGGACATCTCGGCGGATTTGGCGTCGTCGACCGCGCTCCACATCGACGCGGGCCATATTCGGCACTCCGCCAAAACATTCCACATTGACGTCACGCTGCTGACGTCACGCCGCGCATCACGTCACCTGGCGTCAGCCGACATCTTCACGTGACACAGTCATGTCAAGTCACGTTGCACAGCGACGCCACGCGGCCTAATGACGTCAGCTAACACCGTGAGTCGCGTCATGTCGTGACGTCAGCGTGACATTCAGACGTCACGTTACATCATGTCCGGTGCCGAAGAAACATACACAAGAAACCGCTAATCATGGAAGTCGGTACAAACAAAGCATTTTCATTAATTACGCCAGAAGGGTTCTCGGCCGACGAAATCAATAAAGCTAGGTGGACGATGAGCTGGCGAAATCACGGCGTGAAATTAGGCGGAGACACACGCTTGAAACTGGAGTACGCGCTTGTGGAAATGTTCGCCAGTGATCGCAAAGCTTGGTTAGTTTGTGTTCAATAGCATCGCATAACACGTTCGGGCAGTCACACCAACGACAGGAAACGGCTCGGGCATGCAGTCTTCTGTCTGTTCCCTCAATCTTCAACCTCGGGCGCGCGATTTTCGAAGTGTTTTTCGTACTACGGAGCACTCTGAGTTTGTGCCCAATAAAATGGTTTCACCTGTTCACGGAATGCTTTCTACTTAATACACTCGTTGGTTCCAAAACGCTATGGAATTTTCCTCCGGTGTGTTACTGGGTTCAGTACCAGCGCCTACTGCGGACTCTCTGGTGCGCTCTCGCACCTCATTTTCCGAAATGACACCTCAGCAGCTCCGACTTGGCACCTCGGCTGTCGCAGTGTTCCACTTTACGGGTTGCGTAAGTGCCCCGACTTTTTATTGGTACCTGGAAGGCCCTCATTAAACGAGGAATGGGCTGCTGAAAAAGAGACGCGGAGATTCGACCCGCCTTGCGTTTTTTAAGGAAGCAGAGAGATTGAGGCGGCATTATTCGCCACTAGCGTGCCAGACACGT
The DNA here is from genome assembly GCA_037355805.1 of Ixodes ricinus. NCBI lineage: Eukaryota > Metazoa > Arthropoda > Arachnida > Ixodida > Ixodidae > Ixodes > Ixodes ricinus. The sequence continues at coordinate 1,217 of JAZHYW010034935.1, read as the reverse complement.
TTTATTATAAATGCTCATTTTGTTTTTCGCCCGTACGTTATGAACGGCGGGATGTACCGACTCGTGAACGCACATTTTCATCGCTCAGGCCACTTGATTGCATAGGTAACAAAGTAAATATCCCAAAGAAGAAAGAAACTTGCCCGTTCATACGACCCTTATTTCCCACGTTACAATATAAGAAAACCATATGACCCATTGCACGAATTTTCCTCAAGGAGGAACGGACAGGTAACTACGATATTTCGCCAAGGTGTCTACTATACTTTCCTGTCAGACGACACTAAGTGGCGTTGCCTTCTTCACCTGTCTCTAACAAACTTCCAAATAGCGATACATTGATCAAGTAACGGGGCGCCCAGAGGCCGACTCTTTCATTGTTTTATCTTGTACACTACCTGATTTGGACATCGATTCTCCATATTAGTCTTTCGTAGGGTATTGTTGCAACATGAGTCGTATGGCAGTGAATATTGTTTTTCTTTAGTGCCGAAATGCAGCTCCAAATAGGCTTCGAACAACTGCCCGAAATATGTTTCGCCATATAACTTTAGGTGAACCAGTGGAGTACCACGCCGTTTACGGCGACATTTCGATGTGTGTGCGGTGAACCAGGATGACCTACATAAGTGGTAAGGTCCATTTATTGTCACAAATAAACATATATATATATATATATATATATATATATATATATATATATATATATATATATATATATATATATATATGTATATATATACACACACGGGTCTTTCACGAAGGTAGGACTAAATTCGATGTGCGAAAACTACGCGTCGCAGTAAGAAAAGCGCTTGTGTCGCTTTTGGTCCTGTGTGCAAGTATTGATAGTCCGGATAATTAGTTTGGTAATTACTTTATGCGCAATTAGCTTTTTATATAGTAGTTCGAGTGGCATGGTTTCTAACTAGAAAATTGCACTCCCAGCATGTCAAAACACACCACGTCAGCAAATTGCAGAACGATAGAATGCACGCTGTGCGTCCTACGGCTTTCTGAAAAACCGCACGAATTCGACGGGTTTTTAAGTTTCGGCCAGACATCGGAGCGCATCTCGCCTGCCGCCGGCAGCGAGCTAGTAACCCAACCTCTGCTGGCTGTCATCGCGCGACGCAGCAAAGGCTGGTTGCGCTATCTCTCCACGGGGCCGCTGTGCCTGCCGGGGCAGAAGATGCGTCTGATATCAAACCGAAAAC